>QYTT01084199.1:51259-78342 GCA_006980735.1 Dasypogon diadema
ACAGGAAAAATCGTACTATGGTATTTATTTACTGGACACCCGTTATTGATACCTAAGTTCACGCAGGCACCTTTTATACAGTCGAGCACTCTAATTACTCTGCTATATGGAGTACACGCTCAAAAATACCCAACTGGTTTTAAAATTTTTCAGAGCTTAATTAGAAATGAGTATCAAGGAGATTTCCTTGTGATGGAGCCTTCAAGGCGTGTTTTGTGGCAATAGTCGTTGGATATGAGACGCACACAGCAGGGACATAACTACTGGTACATAATATAAGGACCTTCCAAATTTTTCAATACCGATAAGTAACCCTATCGTGTCCTTTTCCGTTTTACAGCAAAAATTTTATACTTTTAATAAATCTTAATAAAAATTATTTTGCTGTTGGTTCAGTTTATTCATTTGTAGGGAGGATTTTAGAGTTATTGAATCGATAACGCTTGTTCAGGTCATTATTCCAAATGAAAAGTATACCACATATTAGTAAGAATTGTCTAGTATCATGCATGCCTTTCAATGAAGTGTGGTGTATATAATACACGAGGAGCCAAAATTTTAAACATTCAGGCACTTTAATGTCGATTATTGAACACGAGGGAATTAGGGGTGACAAAATTTCTGGTTGCTTGGGAAAAGCTAGACCCGAATTTTTAAGAAAGAGATCACATGTTTTTGGGGAAAATTCAAAATAATAAAATACCTTTAGCCAATATGGTGAGCGTCTAGTTCTTTTTATCACCTTTCTACTTATCTTTCTACTCACTGCCTATGTCTAGGTATTATAGAACATTCAATTTTTTTGTTATATCATCAAAATTCTTAATCGATCACAAATGTACTAATTAAGAGAAATGCTGCACATAAAACAAAGATCTTCGAAAGAAATTTAGGCATTTGTTAAGTTTACTTTTATTATAATAACAATACTGTATCAAAATATTTTGTTAGGGCAATAAGCTTGAGTTACGGGGAGTTTCCAGATTCATCAGTGTCTTAATTAGCCATCTTCCAGGTAAATTTCTTAATCGTTACTCTCTAAAAGTCATCACTATGATAATTTTTATGATGATATTGCCGTGAAATTAATTATTGACTTATAACGAATCATGTTGCTGGAAATAATAGTCACTTTACACAAAAAGCAATAAATCACGAAATCCCCATACAAGCCAAAATGACAACCGAAATTCGTCCTGTAATTGATACTAAAATCCCTTAATTGGCATTTTTCCACCCTTAAGGGTGCGCTAATAGAAAATTCAACGCCCAGATAGGCAGCATGCACACATGGCTACTGTTTTTGTTACATTTGGTGTGGGGAAATCAGAGATGTTCGAGGATGGTACAAAATATCTTGGTCATAGGAAATGAAACGGTCGGAAAGATATCCGAGGTTGGACATTGAGTTACAGTTCTCTAAATTTAAACCCCTGAGTCTTATACAGTAATGTTGGAGGCTTTAAAAGTAGTGATACCTGTTATTATTACCACCTTCATGGCGACGGATTTCTAATAAAAGTTTGACCGTAGGCCCAATGTATCCAATTTCATCAATAATGAGAAGTCTCATGTTATTTTCAAATTATTAACTTGCTTTTTTTCATTTTCAATCAAACTCCCTTTTTGTCTTACTCTGTGGACTCTGAGGACATTTTGAGTTATGGACGACATTTAATCGGGTCATTTAATTTGAATAGGATACTTAAAACTGAACATGCATCTGTACAACGACGTAAATTTTATAGTTGAGTAGCGAGCTGAATGCACTTTGGTACTTTCCGATCGTACTTAATTAATTTAAATCCGTTTTCCATGCATCCATTAACATCTGTATGGGGGTGGTTGAAACCTTTTGTATCTTTTAGTGTGAGCATCAAAATTTAAAAGTTTCAAGTTATATTTGAGATGAAAGTACCAAAATAATACCGAGATAAAACGTTTTAAGCATCGCAAATATTTAAATAATGTAACAATTAACAATTGTTGCCAGTTTTATTTGGAAGTTTGTATAATTTTAATTATATTTGCCGTACCGAAATTTACAACTTTCTCAAAACTTTTTATTAATTATATGAAAGCGTCTGGTAAATAATTGCATAAAACACCTGGCACTAATTTTAGACTTTTTATTAATTATATGAAAGCGTGTGGTAATGGAAGTTTGTATAATTTTAATTATATTTGCCGTACCGAAATTTACAACTTTCTCAAAACTTTTTATTAATTATATGAAAGCGTCTGGTAAATAATTGCATAAAACACCTGGCACTAATTTTAGGATTTATTACTGTTAATTTTTAATATTGATCTATTAGCAATATGAATTTGAGCAGATTCTCACATTGAAAGCAGTCAATGCAAGCTTCAATTCTAATCAAATAGAAAATATTTAAATTTACACTATATGTTCAAAAATTGTTTAAGATACTTGATTGGATAGAAACAAAGTTAGATAAATCTTTTTAGATACTTCCACTTATGCTACAAATTTATTCTGCAACAAAAGATACCCGAAAAAAGGCGACATGGGTTATGACCCTTTTTTCTTCTTTAGGTATCGTTCCGACAACTTAATAACCGTGACCTTCCGTCACGGCTTGTGCATTTCATTTTGCGGTTGCATTACTTCTCTTATTTTTTACTTTCTGGTCTTAATGAATTTCTTCGTCTGGAAGGGGACATTTTCAAGTTGATCAAAATCCAAATTTGAACTTTAAACAACACCCATATGGGTGAATCAAAGGCAGCGAGCTCTACGCGAACCATGTGGATGTCAACTGGTGTATGATTAATGAGGGGTAATTAGTTTGATAAATTGCTCAATTTGGATTAAAAGGTGAGAATGCGACTCAATCAGTCCGGGAAGGTTCCGCCTTTTATGTTTATTTTTACCACTGAAGGATTAAGTTTGTTTTAGGGGGCACATTTAAAATTAGTGAAATTTGATAGATGTATGTGAACTTCTTACATATAATTAATTTTTGGAGTTTTTGGTAATTAGATTGATGACAAACACGACCTAGTTGTTTAGATAACCCTTTTCAATGCGATACTTTATCATTAATACTATATCAATTTCTGGATTTACTATCTGAATGGGAAAACATTAAAAAGATTTATTGCAGAGATTTCATTTTGAAATATGGCTGCAAAACACTGAACAACCTTCTAAAAATTTGCGTTCTCTAGGAATTAATCAACTTTCTGTTGGCAGAGTTAATTTGGATGCTGAAAACCTTAAGAGGTTCTTTGTAGGGAAGATCTGTGTTTCCTCCCTGCTATCTTCAATGTTTGCTTATTCTGTTCTGAATTTCCTTCTCTCTTGAAAGTGCAACCGTTATTTCTATTAAAAAAAAATCCTTCCCAACAGAGGCAGTGGATTTTCGGCCCATAAGTATACTGCCTTACCTGGCTAAGGCTCTGGAAAAGATTATGTTTGTTCAAATGCTAAACTATCTAAATGAAAACAATATACTAAATAAATGGCAATCGAAAATACCATAGTTTTGAAACTGCATTATTAAAGACCTCCACTGATATCCGTTGTGTTTTGGATATGGGTAACGTCGGCATTCTCGTCCTACTCGATTTTTCCAAGGCCTTCAACAGCATTAATCATACCATTCCTCTACGTAAACTTCTCAGTCAGTATAAATTTTCAGCTGATCTACATCTTTTATCTTTATTCCTGTATTGCCATTCGCAGACAGGTACAAAATCAAAACTCTTACTCCAATAAATTAATCATTTCTGCTGGTGTCCGTCAGGAATCCATCCTAGGTCCCATGAATGAGAGAATGATGAGATTCCCATTTACCTGTAGAACAAATGTTACAAAAATGATTTTCTTTTTACTTGGACCATTTTTCTACTGAACCCTTCAATCAGATCTGGGTTTGTTACAAGAAAAGTTCCAGTCAGTCAGTTTGTCATATCACTTCAATAAAAGACACTATTCAAACTGATTGCAATATGATTTCCTAAAATGTTATCATAATCCAAAATCTTCCCACATATTTCTTCATTTATAACTGCCATTGATTGAGACCATTATGTGGTACCCTCTGCTTAATGGGCGATGGGATTACTGCGGTATAGACACGCATTCTAATTTGATATACTCAGTTTACCGTGTAATTTGCGACGCGTGATCTACACGTGCTCTTATTATTTTATGATGAGCAAATCTGACACACGGAGATGATTCAACCAGTTTACTGCTTGAATGAAAGCTGAGTAAACAAATAGATCAGTTTTCTCTTGCCTGAAAAATGTTGATAAGAATTACGGTTTCGTTTGACTTTTCGTTATTTTTGTTCTTTACTTTTCTGCTCAAAATGTAAAAAGAAAAGAAATTAAAGCCAGGAAAAAATGGCATCAGATAAAACAAAAATCAGACGTTTACTTTTTAAAGAATAAACTTTTCTTGCCTTCTTAATAAATAAATTAAATTAAATTAATCGATTTAATCATTCACAAATGAGACAATATAATATTTGAGAATTATACAAAAAATTAATTTTCACTTTTCTCTATATATTTCATGCCGAAAATATGTTTGCAAAGCGCTAAGTGGAAATTGGGAGGATAAAGACTTCTAAGGCCATTTCGTGTGTGTAGGTCTATAATAGGTATATTCATTTTTTTTGTCACATTGATGAGTCATAGTCTCTTTATTTATCTCCAATGTATGTACCGGGAATAGCATACTAGGAAAAAAAATCTAACACGTTTAAACAAAGTAGTTTTGTTCTATGTTTTTCATCTCGAAAACTTTAAACGCATTTTTAATGGAACCGTTTTTTTCTTAAAGTGTAAAATGGCGTAAACTATTTCTCAAAATGTATTCAATCGACAATATGACAACTTTGCATATTCGTACTTTATTAGTTTCCATTCTATCTGCACCAAAACAATTATTGAAAACTTGTATGTGTTGTTTTGAGCAAAATAAAGAAATGAACAAATTGGTATTTCTCGTTGAAAAGGCTATAATATTTTTTATTCCAGAAGTTCAGATAGAGAGTATTTTTCATTTATCTGCTTGGGATAATTACAACTAGCCCTAGATTCTACGCTAAATTGGGCTTTCAACGTCAGAAATATATTATTATAACTCAAAATAAACAAAGTTATATGGAAATACAAATGTTTCTTTTTTCAACATAAGATGCTCATAAACCCATTATAAAAGTTTCAAAAAAGTTCTTCCGTCCTATTTTTTTTATTTCTCAAATTTTCTTTATTTGCCCGAGAAACATGTTTTCTCCCTGAAATGTCCTCTTGAGCGGTTGAAGAATAAGGCAACCCTACTCTACAGCTATGATGAAGGGATTACTTTTTACAATCTTTTTCAATCTTCCGAAAATTTTCCTGCTTCCTGCTTGGAACTCAAAATAAATAAAAAATTGCTTTTTTCAATTTTAGAAGCTGAAACATTTTCTGCCTTCCTAATATCTTTTTTGTAGATAATTGGATAAAATTGAATTTCTATACGTTTTTAATTTACTGTGTTTATGTACTTTACTGTTTTTTCTTACATTCTGACTTAGTGAATAAATATGATTGAATTCAAATTTTCAGAAAGTAGAGCTTGCTATGGATATGCTACCCCCCTCCCTCTCCCTCTCCCCAAAAACGTTAAATTTAAACTCTTAGGTCGCTCAGCAGGCCGAACTATGGGTGTTTTTTGTATTTTGTTAACAGAGTATATTAACGAAAACGATTCCATAACAAATCCACTTTTCCTCTCAAGCAATTTCGAAATCTAAATTTAACATATACCAATTTCAAAAATAAATCTCTATCGTAGATAAAAATCTCCCTCCACTCTTAAATTCCGCATGAAACAACTCAATTTACTCCCTTCCAGGAAAAATTTGTCCCTTTCAAGTTTTAATTTGAATAAATTATTCCACCTCTTCAATTATGAATCGCTGTGTTGTCAGTACAGGCACCCAGGCTCTCATCTCCGTCATATCCTACACTTTCAGTACCATCAGGCTTAAGGATTCCTTGTATATTATATCCCTTGGTGTTGTTATGCATATCCGACTTTTCCGCATACCTAGTCTTGATCTAAAGCTCATACGTATATAATATGATGATAGGAATTGACAAAATGCGAATGACAATTGCTACCCCTTATAATAATCCTCGAAACGAGTCGATGTTGTTGTTGCGTCTGGCTACCGTTCCCGGGAGACACACGACAAAATAAGTCAAGTGTAAAATTTTAAATTTGGTCCTCACTTTGACAACAAAAACATTCAATTATGTGAAACGAATTTGTTAATCCGATTTAGCGCTACGTCGTTTATTCTGAATGGTGCTCGCCTTCCACCCTGTTTTTATTTATAGTGTTAAGGTGTGAGAGCGATGTTAATTTAACATTAAATTTACCTGAGTGATTTATGAAAAGTTCACATCTGGTGGCTTCCTCTTTTTGTTATACATATATTCAACAAAGAATTAATTAACTTTTAAATTGAAATAATGATTGTAAACTGCATGTCTTCAAGATGTAAAGGCACTCTAGCGACACTGAAACACAAAATTCTCGCATTTGAAGAGTTTACACTTTGTAAATAATATTGGGACATGTGAAAGAATTTTATTATTCTGTCGTTATGTGTTATTTTATTTTTAATTTTTTATAAAGCTATTGAACCTTCCTTCCACTTCCAAATTTTCTAGTATTTTTATTAATGGGAAAAAGTGGAACAAATATCTGGCCATACACGATGGAAATTTCTGCCGAAATTGGCCCTTAGGGACACTGGTTTTCTAAATAATATTTTTTCTATACTGGATTTAGGTAGAATTTTACCGTGGACGTCTAGATCCCTTTAAGTATCTCGGGGCACATTGCAATTGCAACTCGTACCAACTTTTATATCCAGAACCCCTTGGACAGCAACATTGTTTTTAAAGCATTTAAAGTAGGAGTAAATGGGCTGACAAAATACATAAGCCTAGACTTTCCTATCTAAAGCAATCATAGAAAATGAGTTCAATGTTCGTCGTTAAAGCCAATTCATGACTTGTAGCTTAGAACGTTTTGCTATTATATTACACGTCAAGAGCAACCATTTCAAAGATATCTACAACCAAATTAAAGCCAGGCGCAATAAATTCAAAATCAGGAGCAACTAAATAAAAAAACGAATAAATAAAAACAACGTCGACTTTTCAAAAATTTGACAAGTTTTTAAAATATTTATTAGGTGTACTCAAGAGTAATGCTAAGTCAAAGTACAAATTTAGTTTTTTTTTTTAAGTGGCGCTTGATCAATTATATAGTCATCATAGTTTTCTAATTTCTATTATCTTCTCCCATCTCGTTATCAGTTTCCTATTTTAGCTTTAAAAAATTCTGGAGTTTTAGATTTAAAAAACTCAAGCATTGCGTTTTTGACCCCTTTATAAGAGTTAAATTTTTTCCAACTAGAAAATGCTATAAGGATCTGAAAATATGATAACCAGAATATGGGGGATAGGACAAAACTTCCGATTCTAGTCCCCGAATTTTTTGTTGTATAATCCTAGCAGCATGTAGCGTTATCATGTTGGAGGATAACACGTTTTCTGTAAAATCAAAGCAGAATGTTTTCTGCAATGACCACTTTCAATTGGTTCAGTTGATCACAATAAACGTGTGCAGTAACGGTTTCCCCAACATTAAGCAATTCAAAATCAACCACACCATGGACATTCCACCAAAAACAAAAAAGGACTTCCATGAATATTCGGTTTTGCAGTTTTTCTTGGTGGTTCTTCAATAGGAAGCCATTGTTTTTTCCTTACTAGGTGTCAGAGAGTACCCATTTCTCATCTCTTTCTATTTTGACATGATCAATGAGCTGTTCTTTTTTTATATCGGTTTACGAGCAAATTGCATATGGAAGACCTTTGCAATTTGTTCTCATCTCTGAGAACATGGGAGCCCATACACCGGCATGATGAAACTTCTCAGTGGATTTCAAGTGGTGTTGAACTATTGACCACGAAGCCTCCATTCTTTATGAAATTTCCCCAATTACTTGATGAGAATCTTCGTCTTTGATAGAACGACCACTTTTTGGGACATCAGCAAGGTTAAAATTGCCACTACAAAATCTGAGCAGAAGCGAAAGCTATTCTGAAGACTGATACATATCTTTGGATCATCTACGACTGAAAACGGCAATCTGCACAGACAGCAAAGCAGCTGGTGGGTAACTGTAAATGGATACTTAAGGAAATGGCTCAAAGTAATGGCGTAGGTGTAAAGTGAGACAACAACCAACATTTTCGGCACTGGACGTGACCCAGAAAGCTACCGGCAACAGACTGTGTATATCCTGCTCTTCTGCAACACAGTACACAGTAAAAATTTAGTGTCAAATATTGTGGACTTACTTCCAACATTTGTCAGGTTAAAATTTCCCAATCTATTCTTCCCTAAAAAAATCTTCCTCCGCATAAGTTGAGTTGAGCGTTGAGCTGAGTTCTCCTGAGTCTATAATATCAATTTCATTCAATCTCTGAATGCTTTAGAGCTAAAGGTAAAGGTAGATAAGGTTAATATCCTATTTATAACAAAAGCAGGTAAGACTGATAAGTTGAATCCAAGACCATGTCATCTTACAAGTTTAATGTCATTCATATTCAAAGATATTAGACTTCTCGGGTACAATAATCGAATCACATCAAACGCTTAATGAGCTCCTTTTTGTGGAGGGCAAAGATTTTTGCTTTGGTGTTGTTTTAGACCCAGACTACATATATTAAAAGCTTTTTTATGTATCAGGTTAGAATTCACGCTGGTTTGAAATTTACACAAAAGGTTAAGCAGATAGAAACATGTTTCATTTATGTGAACGACACTACATCAGGGCTTTAAAGACTATGAAACTAATTACCGGGTAAGAAGATTCAAAGTAGGTTTGGCTACGTGTCATCTTACGTAAATTGGACAAATTAAGTATGAAACATAGGTATCGGGTTGAGGCTGTCTAAAATTTGTATACGCATTATAAGTTACTCTGTGACAACACGTCTGTGAGGCCACTGTAGGATAAAAGGTAGGCGGGTATCTTGTCTCTGTTTTCCTGAAATCTGGCTTTTTTGAGTAGATTTGATACCAGTTCTGCAATAATTTTGAGCTTTTGTTCACGTCAGAACGGTAGTCTATATATCCTATACTATACTAATACACAATTTAATCTTACTTTAGTAAAATAAATAAAAAAAGAAACAAATTTAAGAAGCTACATTTAAGTTAGCTACTTTAGTAACACGTAAAAACTAACATTTTACAAAATACTTCAGTTCATAAAAGGATTAAGCTACTTGGTAAAAGACATCGATTTAATTTTACATTTTAAAACTTTTTTTACAGACCATTTTTCTGCTCAACTGCTCAACATGGACATTAAATCTCAGACTACCCCCTAAGGGGATTATGTCAGAAAATGAATAGAAGAGTGTGATAAAAAATTCTCAGGAAGACAAGTCTGGTAATGGTGGAAAGCTCCCCCATATTAATAAGGTATTCGTATTCCTATCAAGTAAGAACTCGGAGTTGATTCTGTTAAGATTTGCAATTGTATAGGTTTGAGGAAACACTTAAGTGGAGTAAATAGGACAGTCCGTCTGAGAAATCTTTACCCCAAGTACTTTCGGTGCTTAAATCGATCTCATTCTCTTATTTACTGAATTTTGTTTGCATTCACTTAAAAGGGTTAGCTGTGTCGAATTAATGGGTTTCGAATTGAATAAGGGATTAGTTAGTCAATTTAAAATTAGGTGCTTATTGTTTCCAGGCAGTACAAGAACTTAAACGGATTATTTAATAAGCAATGAATTACAAATTTGACTCCCAGTAACTTTCTAATGCAAAAATGAAATAAACAACTAGTTTGTAAGTAATATTATCGGAAATAACTTTATAGAACTTTTCTAGATACGCAGTTCACATGATAATCAAAGAAAAGCAAAAAATGTATTTATATTACCAAAACTTGAGCAGACAGACACGAATAATTAGTCGTATAATTCTCTTTCTATACATTAATTTCATAATTTTTGTCGCAATCTGCTCTATTTACTTAGAATTTTAAAAAATTAAATTCCGTAGAACAAATTTTTTGAAATAAATAGTTTTATATTTCAAAATTCTAAGCGAAAAATCGAAAATTTTCAATTCGTTTTGATAATATCTCCAAAAATACTTGGTCTATAGCAACAAATGAGGTGCCAAAAGAAAGATACTTATGGTAGCTTCCAACTAAATTGCAAATAATCAGAATCCATAGGGTAATTCAAAGGCTATAAACAGTCATTTCCTTTAGAAAATATTCAAAGTGGAAAAATCTTTGAGGGGTTGTAACTCGTTTGTAGCTCAGCTTACATCAAGGAATAACATGGTATACCCCGCGGTACCTTGATCTGAATCACCCTGTATATTTAGAAATGTTTTTCACATTGATTTATATACATGATGGTGACATTGATGGTACAAATTCAAAGGGCTGATAGTAGACCTAAAATGCAGTCGAAAATTTTATATGACTATGGGCCGAATTCTGCTTTGTTTTCAAGATATGGTGGATTTTTTGTTCTCCATGAATTCCGATACCTTGACTTACATTTTTGACCATATAATAAAAGTCCTTTAAGGCAAGTGATTCTTTTAACGCTTATTTTTCTCAAATAATCTTTGGGTAATTATTAGGTAATTTTTTAAGGTTTTAGTTTATTTCGATTTCCATGCAAAAAAGACTGCACGGAACCTGCAAGAAAATAACAATTATTAATGTTACTGTTAACACCAATCACCCAAATTTATCCCAATCTGCAATCGAAACAACGGCCTATCAATTTTGCGACAAAGAAGATGTACCGTGAACCATGAGCAGCAAATCGTATCACTAGAAGTGGCAGTTCGTGGTTCTTTCTTATAAAATTTTAAAATAGTGTAACTTCAAATAGTAAACTACGTCGATTTAATAAATGAATTATTAAAGTGCCAACTAGCAATCCGCATTTCTACCAAAACCGATTTACTTAGGCTAAGTATTCACCAGTGCAGGATATTTTTTTCTGACACCCTCAAAAAAGAAGAAATATCTATTCTGGTTCTGTAAATTGGTAGACACTTTGATTTGGATGGATTAAGTGGTAATTTATTATTAACCGCCCAGTTAGAAATATGATGCAGATCACCATTAATTTGATATATACAGCCTTCTAATAATGCTATAGATCTACTGAGATGGATCTGAACGTCGCCGGCGTCGGAATATAAGTGTACGAAAGAGTCATGAATAACTATTGTTAAGTCATCAATTAATAAGTTTAACAATAAAGGACCCAGAATTGATCCTTGAGGCACTTCCGTATTTAGAAGCCTTGTAATAGATTGTGCATTATTTAAAATCACTATTTGGCTTCGACTTGACAAGAAACTGGTCATTAATTTAATGGTTGATGTAAGGTAAGTTAGAATGATTCATGGAGTCAAAGGCTTTGCTGAAATTGAGTAAATCTAAGACTGTAACTTTGTCATTGTAATAAGCCTCATGTATGTCAATCATAACTTGAGTAGTGCAGACTCACAGGTGTGCTCTCGCTGGAATCCAGATTGTCCAGATTGCCATATATATCAGAACTGGAAGTTACTGGGCTGAGTATGGGCTTTTTTTAGGAATCGAAACAATTAATGCTTGTTTTCATAGAATTGGGTATGATGAACTCATAATGGATGAATTATATAGATATGAGAGATACGAGTGATACATATATGAAGCAATCAGTTTAGTAAATTTAGGGGAAGGCTATCAAGTCCAGCAGCATTTGAACAGAAATATAGCCGGCGTGAAAACCTGGTACATTACAAGAGGGATTTCAGAAAATTGGGGTCGTATGACCATGTTTCTATTTGCAAAGAATAACTGGTTACGAAATTCAAAGAAAGCACAAAGTTCAGGAAGTTTTTATTTAACTTTAACCTTTTGCGTTGTTCTTCATTTTCTGACTTATTCTAATGAAGCCTATTTTTTTACTTGAAGCGAAATGAAAATACTCTCCACCCTAAATATAATTTTTCATATATGTGCCTAAGTTATAGAGTGACCTTACCATATCAAGCAATTTTCAGAAACCTAATCCTGTTGACTCACGAATCCATGGATAAAATTCCACATTGCGTATATTATGTGATATTTGTTGCTACAATTTGTAGCTTATTTATTCCGTCTTCTTTATCTTTAATTTTTACACTTTTATTTAAGTGAAGTAAATGTACAAATACCACTTAAATTACCAATTGCAGAATTCCACATGCAATAGCAATTTAAAAGGGAATAAGAAGGACACGTCTCCCTAAAAGGCCCACCACTAGGAATATATTTGTAGCTCTAATCCGATCGAAGTTAAGTACGTACTTAATGTTTTTAGTTGGAAAAACAGTCCGTGGGTGAACAGAACATTTTCTGCTCTTGTTACCTCTGCGAATCCTTCATACATTCTTGGTGCTGATTCCGACAATCCACTAGAAGGGGATCTCGGTCTGTGGTATAACTAGATCCTTCAAGTTGTTAAAATACGGGGGTGTGAATTTAAAATTTCATTTGTAATACATACACGGTGCGCCATAGCCACCTTCTTGGGGATGGGAAAAATAAAGAGAAACTTTAGGCTGATAATGGTACATACGAGTCCGCAAGGAGAAAATGGGCCGAAGATTTCGTTATGAGGAAAGTGTAAAATTGAGGCGCACACATTCACTTGTTCATCTTCGCCAAGGTTTATGCCACCCCTGACTCACATAATCAGACTTTTCGAACGTAAGCAAAGTGGAGTTTGGGAAAAATGTCATATGTATCCTGGCTCGGCGTAGGGTGAGAAAAAATTGAAAAGTTTTTCATCCTTTTTCATTGGGATCAAAATACATTTCGTCCTTCAGTTAAAAGCCGATTTGACATTTTAAAAATTATCTGGTTACATTAGCAGGGCACAAAAGCAAGAGACAAGTCGAGAAACGCCTGAATATTTAATGTACGTGTTCATTGCTACCAGGGACCTTCCTTTTTATACGTTAACAGAAATTTTTGTTAGTGTTTTGCTGGGATGTTAAATTAAAAGCATTTTAATAGTGCTTGTAATATTGATTTTATGCACGTACTGAAATGTATGAATGTAGATAATGAAATGATGGGATTGTCAAATTGAAATTGAATGTATAGTACAACCACGGAAAATAAGTACATTACTATTGCTGATACATAGAACATAGCTTGTACGTAAGCTGATAGCATAAATAACTGAGGAAAAACTCGTATTTTGAAAATCTTAATATAAAACAAGCCAATATAAAAGAAGAATTTTGGAAAATTCTCCATGTAATTTAATATAAATAGTTTTCAGTAACTACTTATATGTTTCTGAAGACATTATTCAAAATTGAACAGCTAAGATCTTCAAAAAAACAAAGGTTAACAAATTTTTTAAATCAAAGTTGACATATTCTTTTGATCAAAAAAAACATATATAAATAAAATATACAAGGTTTCTAAAAACTGATGCTAAATATTGCAGCAGGTGATTGGAAACGAAAAGATAAGCAAAAAATTGTATTAAAAAGGCCACAGACAATCCACATCCGGAGTGTTAAAATAGCCCTGCAGGGCTATAGTCCGTCGTCGAATTCCCAAGAAAATGGGTGTCAAGCAGAAGCTTCAGGGTTCGCTAACTAGACTTTGTCCAGGTACTGCTACAGAGTCTTGATTGACATTGCTTGAAAAGACTCTGTGCATTTCGTTTTTGACTATTTAAGTCCTTATTCCATCCAGGCGGGTTGTCAAAAAGACAGCATTTTGTGAAAGCAGTATTAAACACTATACCAATAGAGTCGATTCCCAATTATTGCTCTCCCATTTGGCCAATGTTAAATCCTTGAGACTATAATTAGGCATCAAAAATGATTTTATATCTTTTTTCGCTAAAATGCAAGTTCTTGGCTTACCTGCGCCTTTCTAGTAGAAAAGGTTGTAGTGTCATCTGTGACTCATGGCTCTTGGAACAGAACTATCCTCCGTTAACTACAGAGAGAAATGGTCGGTTGCAACCTTACTATGATGCAGGTTGATCTGAACCACTTACATTCATTCCAGTCATCCTAGAGTTTGCCTCACTTAAAAAGATTCCATCTAGGCACTTACTTCTTTATAGTCCTCTACTTCACATGACAACTAACGTCGCAAGAGTTCATGATGGCGTTATGGAGTTGGGTCCAGGCCAGGTCTAGTCGCCCAGTAGTGACAATTTCAATATTGCCATTGCCGAAGGAGGTGACGCACGTGACGGTGACGAACTTGAAGAAATCTCAGTTAAGTTCTGAGTCCGTTAATCTTGTTATCCAGCCAGTGTATCTTGCCTATCCGCAGAAGCTGATGTGCATATGGGCATGTTGTTATCACCTACAGGGGTATCTACAAGATGTGGGTTAAAAAGCATTGATAGATTGACTTATAGAATTTGTGGTAAGACCTTTAATGCGTCCTCATTATATGCGGAGGACTCTTCTACACTATCTTTGATAAATATTGTAAAACGAAGTGGAAATGGAACGCTAATACTCCAAGAATCGCAAAATGATAAGTACTGTCTACTTTTGAAATTTTTACTTTTTACTGTGCAACGCCTGTGACAGTGATTTGAGGAGATCCTCCTCTTTATAAAGCCAGATCTTAATCACATCAAAAGTACTATAAAACACAAGTTGACTCATTACTTACGAATAGTAGTAATTTAGTTCATATTAAGATAACAAGATAACAACTGCTGGTATAGATTTTTATTAAATTTGTAGAAGAAGGTGAAAAACTAAGTCCCTAAAAAATTTAAGGAGCAGAAAGAAATGATCAGCAGTATCGTAGGCCCTAGAAAAAATCAAACAACACTAGACCAATAGATATTAAAACATTACCTTAGCTCTCTCTACATATGTAATACATATAAATTAAAGACGTACCCTTTGTTTATATTTAGATACTTTAGTGAACCAAAGTGAGGCTATCAAAGTGTGCATTCCTTCTGTTAACGCATTTCTTCATCACCTAAGATTGGTTACACTTGCATTTTAGCCCTTTTAAATTGCTTCTCATTTTCACTTTCCAGGTATATCTGCCAATTAAATTTTTAATTTAATAATCAATAAATTTCACAGCCTTATAATAAAACATTTAATCAATAAATCCCAATGGAATTATATTCAACTGAAAACGAGAAAGATATTGAAAAATTGAATATCTGTACAACCTTATTTTTAAAACCAGCACATTTTCATTTATCCCTCTTGAATACGCCCATTTATTGGGCTGATTCAAAAAACTTCCTTGTAATTTTGAAGGTAATAATGCTCTCCGTGTCAAGGTCGATTTCGTAAATAAATAATTTCAAACAACAATCCTCAGCATTTACACCATTTCCGGCCTAAAATTAAGAGTTAATTTTTAATTGGTTATATGTCGTGATTGATACGATACATCACTTTCCTTAATGGTTCTAATTATGTTGAACCAGACAAAGTCTCTAGCTCCAAGGTAGAACATGATCTTTGTCGTTTATCTTCCTTGCAATAATGAATGTGGGGTAATGTTTTGTTAGAGATGTGCAAAATAACCGCAGAGAAAATTACATTCATTAGTTATTCCATTCTATAGATAACATGACAGTAAACAAAAGTTTTACTGAAGTCAAACAATGTCACCTATTTTCTTTACGAAAGGTTACACAATTCGTGTCAAATGAGGTGACCTGGGAGCTTTAATAAACCTAATTGTGGTTTAACCGAGTGCAATTGTAATAATTTGGTAACTGGAGCTTGTCAATTCTCTCATCTTGCAAGACAAGATACCAGCCAGAGCTAATATTACCCTTGAGTGTGGGCAACATTAAACCATAGATTTTCAACCTGAAATCCTTTCCCACTTCCATTTATTACAAGAAAAAAGTATATCCACTCAAAAATACCCTCCTTCCCAGAACAATTTCTCCTTGTTATACGCCTGGACTTGAAATAATAAGAGGTACAGCAGCGGGCGTTGCACACATTTACATCGGTCGGAATACCCCAGGGAACAACTCCGGTACCACTGTAATAATGAGTAAGAATAAAAGATGAAACTGTAGCCAACTCTAGAGTTCGCCCTTCGGGAACACCACAGTGGAAACCAATGAAACCTGAGGCCGGTACGGATCTATTTCTTTAAGCATACCAACATATCTAGATAACGGTATATCTACAAGTGCACACCTTGTCTGTACAGGGGACTTTCTCGCAGTGTTCATTATCTGAAGAAAATGCCTTAGCTGTACGGTATATCCACCTTATCTCACCCTCTTAGAGGTTCCTCCAAGGATGTTTTAATTGCTATTCGCGGTCGGTGCGGAGCAGATTGCTTTAATTGTTCAACATCGTTTCTGTTAAGACAGATAATTTGTTTGGCTGGAAATTGAGATTGTTGGTCCATTCTACTGTTTTCTCGGCTCCATTATTTTGCTTTTACTTAAGGGCGACAATCTTCTTTGATTATTCGGAGCTCATCTGGATTATGGATGATGCAATTAGGTACACAGTGGCATTTCAAATTTATTTTAATCATGTATTTGAGATGGTTGTGTGCAAGATACAAAATTAAGACATTTCAAGTGTTTTTACAATATCTTACATGTGCAAGATGATTATAACGAAACAATTATCCTATTTATAAGACCACCCGTTAGTATAATTTTGCGAATTACAAATTTTCCACAGAAAGTTTGCCTAAAAAAGATAATTTCTTAAAATGCAGAAGTCTTTGTGAAGAAAGGAGGGAAAGAGAGAGAGAGTAGGGTAAAAAAGTTTTTTGAGTTACGATTGTTCTTCTTTTTTGGGTAACTTCCCATAGGTGCAATTATACCGCTTACGCCTCTTATTCGCTCTTATTTCTTTTCCTATTAATTTAATGAGGAAAAGTATGCTCTAGGGGTTTGGTATAATACCGATTAGAATATGAGAACCTATTAAACAATATTGTTCACAGCTAGTGGAATACATTATATTTGTTGTATGAATTTAACAATTGGGAGAAAGAAGCACAGTATACGTATTCTAATTTTTCGGGAGTAGGAAAACCTAAAAAAACCTGTATGGTGCGGCCATACACGGTTTCATAAGCGGCTAAGATGATGTAAGGGTTGCTACAACCAATGAAGATTAAAGTGCTGTTTACAAATTGTTGTAGGACTATAGCTTCCACTAAGTCAATTCGTACTTGACGGGAAAATATATTCACCGATAACCATAGACGTAGTAAAGTTCCCCACATTTTAGCTAAATTAGATTTTATTTGATCATAGCACTTTATTTTCAAATTCAATATCATACTAAGGTTGCGAACTTGACCTACACAGGACACGATAACATTATTCAATTTAACAGGTGGAACGAGCGATAAATCCGCAGAAGGAGGGGTGAAATCTATACATTTGAGACTTTAAGAGATTTGATATGAGATTGTTATGTTGTATTGTTCCTGTTAAAAGTATTTAATAATGTATGAGTTAGGAAACTATCCCACTATCCCATTTTTCGTTTTTTGTTTTATTTAGAATAAACTGATAACTCGTAAAATTAACATTAAACGCTTTAAAGGTTAAAAAAATACGTTAATTTCTGGCTAACAGGCTCAATAGTCTTCACCATGAAGCAATGAACGAAATGCCAACAATCAAGCAAAGCAAACGAAATGGAAGATTTGTTTGCTGACGTTACTAACTGTTATAACGAGACCTAGATGAAGACGAAGAACTGAATTGGAATACGCCCTAAGAGTTAGTTGTCTGGAAATCTACTCTTCATTTGCCTTTAATAAACAGAAATGGTCCTTTCTTGAGAAGAATCTTTATCTCTGAAAAAATGTGAATAAAGGCTTCAAAACATTTCCCTAACCGTTCCTTCTACTCACAGAAGGTTATCGTTATAGCAAGATGATCTGATGAGAAAATAATTCATTATCCCGTTCTTCAATCAGGAGAAGTCATTGATGCTAAAACATGGCTGCTTCGAGGTGGACACCGAAAACTCTGTAAAAATTAGTCTGCATTAGTCAATCGATATGGTCCCATCCTCATTCATTATAATGTCAAATCATCCATACTTCATAAATTACTGTACAGAATTTGCTTATAAAATTCTCCATCACACTTCCAATCCACCAAATAACTCTTCCAAAGATTTAAAAATTTTCAGAAGTTTAGAAGCATTTTTGAGTCAGAAAATGTTCAAAGACAAAGCCTCTGCAATTGAAGCTTTCGAAGAGGATATCGCTTCTATAAACCAAAAGAATTTTCGGAAAAAGGTATTTTTTCATTACAATCTCGTTGAAAAAGTGTTGCGGATGAATGTGATACCTACTTTTATTAAAGTCGAAAAAAATTTTCAAAAATATTCAACAGACTTTTCATAACCGAATGTTATAGTTAACGAACTGGTAACTGGTGATTTTTTGATTATACTTATTAACGTTTTAACAAAATGAATTTAAAGAAATTCTAGAATAATATCTGAATGAATATAAGTAACTTATGGTCCATGGGGTCTTGGATTTGAATTCTAATTGTCTTGGCGATAATTATATGGTTCGATATAATTAGCACGTGCAATTGCCATATTTATTAAATTAAAAACTATTAAATTACAGCTATGAAGATTCTACTCATTAACTCTATACTTTTTAAACTGATACAATTAATTATGAATTTATCAAGAAGAAATGGTATTCATATGCTGCATTTTCTGCAAAACATGTAAACAGATTAAATTTATACCACAGCTATTTTTATCTTTCTTAGCTATTAACGATAAACAGAAACTTTCTGTGATTCAACACGTAACTTTTTAGATAACTATCTTGTGGGATGTATTTTTATTTAACTAAAACTTGTCACATAATTAATAGCAAATATTTATGTTCACCTGCTAAAGATTTCTAAAAACAAAAAAGAAACTAAAAATTTGTCGAAAAAACTGAGAAATTTTTCCTGGTAAAACAAAGCTATTGAAGCATCCTTTCCCAATATTTCCGTCATCGTCGCCAATTGAAAACATTCGAGATGGCACCCTGTCGCTATTAAGACTAAGTTTAACGCCTAAACGAGGTTTTGAGTGACAAGACGTTCAGACTTGCGAGCTAATCACATCGTCTGCTCCTCGTTCTTATTTTAATTAAGTGAACATTGGAAGGAAGGCTTGTGATCAGAACCGCCTTGGTCATATTTTTGTCGCACGCAAGAGGAATCTCAATTTTTTCTTAACACCATAAATTTCATCCCGCTGCGAGGGCTATATGGCCTCGTTTGTAAACGGGAGGAAATGAGTTTCGACAGCTACCGACCCTGTATTAATTGCCTGCGAATCTTTCAGTGATGACTTTATGACAATCTTTAAAATTTCATTCAGAATCAAGTAATTTAAGTTATTAATGGGTTAATGGCAAGAGCCCCGTCTATTTTCTCTCTTTTTGAAGGAAGTGAAACTGTGGTCAATCTAGGACATATTGACAGTACAAATAAATACAGAGTATTCTAATAATTACTTATAAATAAAAATAAACGTACCTTTTTTCTATATTTTATTTCGAAGGCTTTAACAATTTTAACAATTTTATATGGCATGATAACCCGGATGAAAGATCTTTCATTACGCTCTTGTCCTTTGAAATAATCTGTGTAGCTAACATCTATTTCACTCAACACTATGAAACCTAGGAGAGGAACTTAAGCTGTCGAAAAATTAATTAATTAGGCTTCTTTTATCTCTTTTGAATAGAATGGTTTAAATAATTATTTATGAAACACTACAAAATTTGTAGTGAATTAAAATAGTTTTTTCGTTGTTTCAACACTTGTCGCTTTCCAATGGCATCTTACTTTTCCTGATAGGTTGTGACCTTAAAAAGTTATTTAGGGGCAACATTGAAAAATGTGAATTTTGGAGTTAATCATAGGCGCAGCCCATCAAAGAAGATCACCACAAGTGGGCTGAATACTTACTCGAAATAATGTTCTGATTGAAGACCAATGTACACCAGTCAACTGGCTACTCTCCCCCATTTTTGAACTTTAGAAAAGAACTTCGAATGCACTTCAACAAGAATATAAGTCCTACCACCAGGAAGGAAGATTCCTCAACCCGAAAAAAGGAGCATGAAAAAGATTTACGAGCTGGTTCAGAAAAACCTGGGGAAAGCATCCACACAACAAGAATACTACTACAACCTACGTCGCAGAGAATGGGAGCCGAAAATAAATTCTCTGGTATACAAGAGAGAGTACCACCTTTCCGCGGTTAGTAAACATTTCTCTGCAAAACTAGCATCAAAATATTTAGGACCATATAAGATTATTAAAATACTTTCCTTAGGGATCTATCATAGGTGTACATCAATGATTTGAAACTGTTAGAAGACTTGACTGTAAATAGCCGGAACGAGGACAACTTAGCCATCAACCCTCACAGTATCGAAATGCAGGAAACTACATGACAACGCTTACGCATGGTATCCCTGGTACCACAGCGCATTCGGCCTCTAAATCTGACTGACCCGAGAGCAAGAAAGTGACTAAGGAAACTTTACTCTCCAATCATCACGCTCAAGTCACCGCAGAAACCCCCCGGCCTAGATAGAAGAAGCCATGCAGATAACCAAGACTCTGTGAGCGTTGGAGCTAGTACCAGCAGCACCGATCACTATCAGAAGTGCCACCAACCCGCAGTCTACCAAGCGAATAAACTAAGGATCCAGAAGATCGACTCATAAGATCACGCTATACTATCGGTCTCGCATGCACCGAGTCATGGCCACTAACGGCAAGCCGGTAAGGAACAGCCCGAACCAATGGCAGGAATTCCGGTGCCGGTTCCAAGGGTGACCACTAGTAGCAATAACCGAAACTGAAACCTGGAGTCATCGACTCCAGGGTATCCGTACCTTATTTCGACCGAAGTTACTCAACACTACCCATCAGGTCCCAAACCTTCCACAGGTTCTAGAGATTAACTGAACTGGCTTGACCTGGAAGATATAAGCTTTTCTTCTCTGCCTACAGTAGTTAGTACGTGGATAGCAGAACTTGAGACTAGTACATGGATAACGGAACATCATTTCCTACCCCTCCGCTCATTCAGATACCCCACTTAGTTAAGCTAGCTAATGATAGTTAGTGCGAAATGCGTGTATTATAAGCCGATTTCAATGGGCAAGCAAAGGGACTGAGAGTGGGTTTCATTCGTGCAGCACTTTTCAATCCTAATTGTCGGATGCAAAACACTTACACAAGTAAATTATTCTGAATACATTAAACTAAGAAAAAGAAGAGGGCTGATTTTCTAGATAGATATACCTGTCACGCACTTCACTGGGTAGGAATATTTCGTAATGTAGTTTACTTGCAATAGGGCGTAGTTGAAAATTGAAATAAAGAAGTTTAAGCCCGAAACTACTGTTGTGAATCACCCTGTCTCCACTGAGTATACTCGGAGCAATATTGGACCGAATTTCCTCCATATTTCGGGGCCTCAGCATAAACCATACCATAGGGAAAACTGCGTCACAAGCTTTGCCTATGCCATGTAAAATTTGATCTGGACTGCAAGTATATAAAAGAAACACATATTTTTGCGTTATTGATAATTTGGACCTAAAAATGCAACAACTATTTATGAATGATGCTAGGTTTAGTGCTTGCTTTAACTTAGCTGTTTATTTCACATTATTTTAAACTTTTTATTTCAAGATGATGATACGCACGGACTTAACGTTTGAGACAATTTCCTTATAAACTACTTAACGCTGTGGTAAACAATGTTTGGACCCACACAAATGACACATCAATTTAAAACTTGTGACAGTAAATCGATTCATAAGAAAACAACACCAGATCTAATTATGATATCTTCCTCCTCCGTAGTCGCAAAATTCTGTGCTGGAGCAGTATAAACATGATCTCGACTACCTAATTAAAACTTTTCCGGTAAATATTTAGCGACACTGAAGAGGTTAACAGCGCCGCATAATCTCGAAACCAGAACAAAATGGCTCGTCTAACACTCTCGCCATTTAGCAAGCTAATTACAGCACTAATTACTTATCACCTAAATTATTAGGCATTACATACCAACGCCACCGACTGTTTCGTTCAACACAAAGGAACGTACACTAGCGCCGATTAAACATCGTTAAGTGGAGCTTTTCAGTTCTGAATGGGGGATGATGGGTAGTGCCATCCCCAATGTTGTACCACGAACAAGTGTCAATAGCCCTCCTCAAATCCACCCGACTGGTAAAATAGTCTGCCTGATGAATGTTGTCTGTAGGGAGAAGCATCATTTATGCTAACCCTGTAAATGTCGGTGTGTTTTATATGATTCTCGTCATCGGGGGTATCATCACTTCAGCGCTCACTCCAAGCATAAAATTTGGTATGTCGCTCCGTAAGTGTGTTTGGGGCCGCATACACCCCTAAGTGAAACGATGGGGTATCACCATCATAAGCTTCTGGCTGTATAAACACAAATCGCTTATCGCGAGTACACAGTATATGGCCAGCTCCGCCCTCATCTGAATAAACGAATCTATTGTTTGCGGTTGTCATAGATACTCCCTACCGTCATACCTCCTTTTCCCTTGGACAGACAGACTGAACGAATTTGTACAGAAAGAACATTTCTTTCATTAAATATGAAGAACCACTGCTGCTTACTTTGAGAAACTGCTCCTTGTTATATTTTTGAGCTCTATTTTGAAAAGCAGGATTAACAGAAACTTCCGTCTGCAATTAAGTATAAAATTGTGAATTAAAAATCTTTTAAAATTTATTTATCTGGCTTATCTAAATCCGTAATGATTTCACACAGATCTGCTTTAGTCAGTAGTGTACATTTGTGCAACTTTCCTTAAATTAACCTAAAATAAAAACTAGCCACCTTAAAAACATGATAAAGTTTATGATGTTCTTTGAAATTGTTAATTTGCTTTGTCAAGTTATATCATGTAAATACCGTTGGAATGATATTTTGAAAAATAAGTAAAATTCTTTAAAGACTCGAAAACAAGCTCATAATTTATTTAAAATACTGCTGGGCATACTTTCGTCCAGTCGACTTCCATATTTGTTTTATTTGACGACAGAACTCCTTCAGAGTATGTAAAACGGCGGCCGAGCGGTCTGAGGCGCACATCTGCAGATTTTCTGGTAGGCTGGCGTGGGTTCGAATCCTGCAAAGTACGCAGTAATTTATCTGGGTATCACTGGTTGAGGCAATTCTACTTGAATTGTACTTCCGATGCTACTGGGATGTGCTGTACGGTAAAAATTTCATGCTAAATATTGTAGCTTACTTGCAACATTTGTCAGGTTAAAATTTTCCAATCTTCTCTTCCCTGAAATTTCCCTGTTCTATGTGCATCATAATTTTTAAAATTTAGGGGTCCAATGGGAAATAGAGTGAAATTTTTTCCACAAGCTAAAATATGATCATGGCACAGTTTTTTGTTTAAAATTGTTCAAAATGTATATAGAGCTCAGGGTTGTCAATGGGCGGACATAAAACTAAAAATCAACTCATCAATCGATTCGTTTTTAGATCCAATCAAATCGTGAAAGGACTCAGAATAACACCACTGCTTGTGTCCGCTTAAGATTTGAGTCCACTAAAATTTGAGTTCGATCCATATTTGAGTCCGGCCAACATTTGAGTTCGCACAAATTTTGAGTGATCTCTGTTTTTGAGTTCCCTCAAGTTTAAATGTAGAGAGTATGAGAGGACTCAAGACTAGAGTCCGTTCTTACTTTGAGTTGATCATTTAGTTGATTCGAAATTTGAATTTGCAACTCGGCTAGAACTCAAGGAATTCTTTGTGATGGTAACCAAAATCTTGATGAAAAAAGAGCTGTATTGTAGACATAGTCGAAAAATTTTTGTCATGGATACATTTAGATGTTTTCTCTTTACCTTTGAAGTCATTCGGCTCGTAAGACCTTCTGCCACTTCGATTTTTGTTATTGATCCTAACTATTATATGTAATTTGCTGCCATTCGCTGGATATATATATATGCGAAAATTTCTATGGCGTGGATCTCTGCTTGGAAAATTGTTGGGGCAGCACTTGGTAACAAGAATAACTAGGTAATCTATAGTACCTTGATTATCAAAGACATCTTCGGACAACTTCTGAAGGAGGTCATTCACAACCAACGACCGAAACAGAAGAGACATGAACCCTCCTTGGGACAACTATTGGTGGCATATATGGTGACTGTTTAAACTCTCAGATGAATTGTTATCTTGACGGCTACTTTTTCATAGTTTCTGCTTCCGCTATTGCTCTTTCTAATTTGATATGTAAATGATGTAGAATTTTTATATTGTGTACTTTCCTGGTATATTTTTGCGGCTATAGAAGTGTTTCATTAAGTACTTCCTTTTTCATGTGATGATTTATTACTTCTTCCATAGTTTTTAGTATAAAAGAGGATAAGTTTATGGGGCGATATAACTTGGCAAGTGCTGATAGGATTGCGTCGGACCATAGATCGTGAATACACAAAATCTACGTACGTATACATAAATGCTGAGAAGTATTGGGCGTTGTCAATCCCAGAAATTCCAAAATGTAACCAGAATCCAAGTACCTAAAGGTTCTCTCTAAAACAAATCTCTGCAGCACTATTAGCTCTGAAGAAGGGACGGATATACCTCGTTATGATGTGAATATCATGTTGGTTAAGTACTATTAGTACCTTCCATTTCAGATTTTCAGCATTCATGGGGTAGGTGCTATACATAAAAGTATAAATCAAACTAGTAATATACTCATTTAAAAATTAACAGCAGCACATCACTAAGTTATTCTTTAGTACATATTTAATTATTTTTCCGTTTTGAGGCAAAGTTCAAAATCATTCTAAATTTCATTTGCTCATATTATATTTTCCACATTCAATTTAAAGCTAATAAATCAAAAAAAAAACCCGGGTAATGCTCATTACGACTGATAAATCTCCGGCAGAAGTCAATATGTTAAAAGTATCTGGATCTCATTAAAAGTTCCTTTTCCCATAATTCACAGAAATCAACTGACATCGCTGAGCACCTCAATGTCCTCAGTAAATGAAAGGAACCGAAGTGCGCTCATTGGTTAATGGGTATCAGCTATTTAATGATGAACTTAAATTGCTTTTCACGCCACTGTTGCCAAGTGGGATGATTCAGTTTCCCATTTTCTCAACTCTGAAAAGAACATTTCGTCTAATCTTGAGTGTAAAACTTTCGTCACGCAGTCTACAAATTCGTTTCTCTTTCTCCACGGTGAAAGGGAAGTAATAAAGGCGATAGTAGCATTTTCTAATTACTCATTAGTAACAGCTTGTTTCCGAAATATGTTTTAGATTTTCACGCCTTCATAATTAGATACAAGTTTTTCTTTTTGGTTTTTCTTTGTGAGTCATTGAAGTATTTTCGTTTAGGGACGATCGACATTAGAGCAGTCGTCACTTTATGTAATTATATATTTATATTCCTAATAGGTAGTGGATTTAGCGTCCATTAAAATATGTTACGTATATCCTGCATAGACTTTTTAGTGAGAAGAAAGTGCAAAGTAATAGACAAGAGCTTACTTTTACTTCTCCCGTTCGTTATCAGCTGTCCTTATTACTTTTCCTGCTTATTTAAGAGACATATAGTTATAACAGCTGACTAATTAAAAAATAGACTGCACGCTTTAATAAATGAATAAAATCTCACTCAAACATTCTAAGAAAAAGAAAATAATACAATAACTTTCGATAACGGATGGGATCAACAAGTTTTCTTTAGTGTGAGTTTATAGCATTCACGGAGTGATGTATAAGTTAATTTATGTAGCAAAATTTTTTAATCGACTACGATGTTATCAAAAATAAAAAAAATTGTGGAGCTGGATAAGTATTTGGTTGTTTAACTATAGATCGTGACTTAAATGCAATAGGAAAGGTCAGAAAATTGGGCCAATGGATTCTATACGAACTTTCCACGTATAATCGTAGTAACGAGCGCGTTATACAAAAATTCAAGCACAGAAGACAAAAGTAAGGAAATGGAGTACACTTCAGGCTAAAGATGATCTTTATCCATGTAAAGTGTTGGTATCTGGTTGATGGGACATGAAGGTTATAGTCGATTTGGAACTTTTAAACCCATCAAATCAAATGCTAAGAAAAGAAGTGTACTTCGAGAACTTCGAGCAGCTTGAGCTAATAGTACAAAAGTTAGAGTTCCAATGGGAAACATATTCATTGAACATAGTTCCATCCTATTTGAAATCAGTTGTATTATAACAGGAAATAGTGCGTGTATAACTTTTTTATAAAGGACGAAAACAAAACAAGGATTCTTGATTTTGTTCGAATGAAATTTATAGTAAAAGAGGTTTAAGCGAAATCGTAATAGTGGTTTTCAAGTACATAAATGATGGTAACCCCCTCCCCTTTGTCGATGTTTTTCGATACTTTCGGTATTACCTTCTATTTATGCGAATAATTTTGAAATAATATGTAATTTATTAGATGTAGTATAAAATTTATAGTAAAAAAAATAGATCATTTAGGAATTACTCGAAATATTATTTCTTCAGAAAAGTTAAAAGCCTTGAAACTCTTTTTGTTAAATTAAAAAATGTCGAAATTAAATCCTACTAGTTAGAAATTATGTCCTTTTATCCATGTACATGTAAAAAATAGATCAAGTGTAAAAGTGGTAACATCGAAATCAAATCAACGACACTATTTGCTCATATTTAATTTATTATTCGGTAATTTCTAGTATAAATGATGTTAAATATCCTCTAAAACTAATTTCCACAAATTACGACATATGTATACACCAGTTACCCCTTAATGTAAAGTTGCCCACTGTCAATTTAGTTCAAACAGGCACAGACGAAACCACCAACCACTCTAATCACAATAAAGTGAATTCGATTGAGGACATCTTGTGTAAATCGTTTAGATC
>QYTT01084200.1:0-15895 GCA_006980735.1 Dasypogon diadema
GTTCGAGAAATCGTAGGTAAGAACCCATTCGTAATATTCACCCAAAACAGTATGCAGGTAGCAAGGAGACAGGAAGTCCTGACTTCAATAAGAAGTGAACTCATTTCTTAACAACTAAATCATTTGTTTTCAGTTTGGGAAAGAACTTACAAAAAATGAGACGATCCAAGTGTATTCTACCTCAACATTGGGGTAGTCTAGAAGATTCTAATTTTAAAAATTCACGTAATATTTGGTTTTTGATAGCGTCAGTGGGGAGAACAGGATATCTAAAGTTCTATTACCCCTACTTTTCATATCCGATGAGACCCTTTTGGGCGAATGCGAAGGGCTTAAAGAAACAAGATAAAGATTTCATTTTTACAGATTTCGCACATAACTAATTTTTAAACTACAACTTCTTAACTTTATGATATGTTATATTTTTATTTTTTAGAACACGCGTCTATACAAAATTCGCAGGTTACACACAAGGCGTTTTCGCCTGTCTCTGTCGCAACTCTCTGATTGAGTGATAATCTAGCAAGCTGCAGGGTGCTTTCACAGTATTTCTTGCCAGCTGATCTTTGCATTTCAGTGATATTTCTGCATCTAAACTCGGGGCTCCCCAATCCACTCACTGCTTCGCCTTTGATCTTTCAAATGGACGTATATACTACAGAAGTTGGCGTTCAGGAAAGTATAATATATAATATACCCACGCTGGTGGCCGAGCGGGCTAAGGGTTCGACTCCCGCAAAGGGCATGATGATTTTTCTGGGTATCAGTGGTTGAGACAGCTCTGCTGACTAGAATTGTTTTACGTGCAACATTTGTTAGGTTAAAATTCCCCAATTTCCTCTTTCCTAAAAAATTTGCTTCACCCTAAAATTCTCTAGAGAGGTCTCGGCAAAGAGGCCATTCATAGAATTGTACTCATTAAATGTAGTCTCGACCCCAATGAACTAAATCTAGATATTTTGCCACCTCTTCTAAATACTTCGCTATGACATCAACTCCACAACTGGTAACTTCTTTTTTCGTTGATAAACCCCTAATGTTCCATTAAATCGAACTCAGTTGGCTCTGCTGCTATCAATTTTAGGTTTATTAAACTTTTTCTACCTTTAATGTCATCATATATCTAATAATATTCGATATTTCTGAGTGCTAGAAAATTGTCTATGTTTTGTCTGTCCCAAAAAGGTCTCTGACAATCGACCAATCAGTGTCCTGTTATTTAGTAGCAAACTTATAGCAACTTTTCACACAGATTTTCATCTAAAACACAGCTATGAGTCCACCTTACTTAAAGCAATCCCTGGTATTCCTAAAGATATAGGCGCTGGCCGTGTAGTGAGCATTGTGATTCTGCAATTCAACAGTCTCAACTATGCTGTAATGTTAAAGAAACAGCAGAGGAATTTTAATTTTTTCTCATCCTATTCAGTACAAGGCTTATAGGAAATTTTTTGAGCAACCGCTTTGGGTACAAAATGTCGTTTATTTTCTGGAGTTCCTCAGGGTTCAGTTTTTGGGCGGTTATTATTCTTATATTTTTTATATTTTTGACTGTAGTCTTCTTAAACCTGGATAATTTCAAAGGCTGTTTCTTCATAGATATATGAGAAGTATCAGGGGATCAAAAATTGTGCCTTGTGGCACACCTGAGATCTGTTTAAAATGGTAAGACCTGAATACCATTGAAAACAAGAACATCAATTGCTAAAGGAATCCCTTGTTATTCAAGACATTTATTTTGAATGAGCTCTGCTTTCTTAAGAGAAAGTCTGTTCCTAAACTGAGATTTAATATAGGCCTAAACGATTGTTTTTCAGTGGAGTTTTTATTTGATTGGCACTAAAATTTCTGAATAGCACAAAGGTCTTCTTTTCTAAGTAGGCCAAATCACCACTTTAACACTAGAACTACCAAGCTAGTCATTTTGACTGGTAGCCTCTCTTTCAGTTGCATTATTCAGCGTATTATTTCTATCCTTGTTTTAAGCATCTCGGTAGTTCTAGTGTTAATATGTTCTAATTTCGTGGTGTTTGGATAGTGCTACATAATCTTTTTGATCGCAGTGAGAGCGCTATCCAGAGTTAAATTTTATCAAGGAATTTCTGATCGTGGAGTTCTTTACAACAAAATTATGAAATTTCTTATATAAAACCCAGCAAAGGTATGTTAAGCGCGCTGGCTTTGCCTCCTCTAAGGCTTTAGTAGTTTTTTTACGAATCTTCTTCAGTATTAATATTAGTTAACTAGGAATTGGTTTGTAAGGAAGTAGTAAGAAGTTTAGAATCTAGCATAATTTGTTAAGGTGATTGCGAAGGAATTACCTAGGACTAGTTCAGATGGTTAGGATTGTGGAGTACATTTGTTGTATATTGAATTTTTAAAAGAAAAAGGCGACTAACCTAGTATAAGAATGTTCCAAGCAGATAAGATCCGGTGACTTGTAAACATGCTTGGAAAATGCAAAAGTGCATTTATCTAATTTAATTCGTCTTGAGATACAAATTCAGTATAATGGAGTGCTTATCTGGTCTAGTCCTTCCTTAGATGGTTTTTCACAAGTTCTACTACACAACCAAACTCCAGTCTACATTTGCATATTGTATCACTTCAGGGTTGTCCGTAATCCGGAGCCTATATAACGGGAGGGATTCCAGCCAAAAATCGAAGAAAAATAAAGGAAATAGAAATTTTCGAAATATTTATTTGAAAATCTCAAAAAAGCGAATTTACCCAAGCAAATAGGATAATAGCTCTAATTCTACGTATCAAAAAGCTAAAAAATAGAAAAAAATAATAATTTCTTTTCAAATTCCCAATTTTAACCGATTCTAGAAATTTACGAAAAGACTGATGGGAAGTCGCAGCAGTAGGCTATGTTATTTGAAGGGGGCAGGGGCAGCCCAGTTTTCGCTCTTCCCTTGTACCAGTCAGTACTTTTCTCATGTGTCAAAAACAGTTTTTTTTAAATTGTGTCGAAGATAAAAGTAGAAACAAAAGGATCAAAGTGCGAAAATTGGAAATTTAAAGAAGCAAGAAAGAAAAAGTGCATTAAAAGAGGAGAAACTGAAGAAAGTCGGTGTTAGGGGTGAAATTGTTGAAGGAGTACAAAAATTAGAAATGTCGACCTATGGAGGGCGGAATGGAGCAGCACTAGAGAGAGGATACCTGCTTTTTGTTTTACCAAGAACTAAGAAGATAAGTAGAATTTTGCCTTTTTTCGGGCTAGTTAAAGGCAAGTAATGAATTGTTTTAGGAATAAAATAGGATTTTGTGCTTGAAAATTAGTCGAATACGCCCCTAAAGTGTGTCAAGATTAATTGAGTTAAATCCCATAAAATGCGAACGGAGTACATTTCGGTTCTCTTAGTTGGATTGGTTTATTATTGAGTTCGTAGTCTTTATAAAAAAAAGAAACTACGTGGCGCCCAAATTCAGGTGAGACCCTCGCCCTTTCTCCATCAGCATAGCCGGCGGAATTACGCGCAACTCGTAACAAGTCTTCTACATTTACAGTGGCACTTTCCTCAGAACCCTTTTTTGAACCCTTCCATTTCCAAAATAAAAAGTTCAAAATCACACAGCAACATTATTTTAAATAAAAATGAATGAGCTAAACTTTTCTTAAATTTCTAAAACCACTATTAGCAGTGAATTCATTTGCACCGGAAGCATTTCGCAATTTCTCTAGCGTCCTTCTTACTGATTGACTTGAACCAGTTGTAATTCTTTGTCTAGCTTCGGTCAACCATGTTAAAACTGTTTTGTCAACGTCTTCATAAAGTAGACAGCCTTTTCTTTTAAACCTTTCTACATTTTTAACCGTCTTCACATTTCTTTTAAGAATTTCCCTAGTTTCAAAAATTGTTGACGGTGTACTGGGGGTGGTATGCCATATTTTTTCTGGGCTCCACATTTCTTTTCGCCAATAATGCAACAACTTACGAAGCTCTACCGAATTTCATTAGTTTTGTGCCCTTTGATATTAATCGTGTGTTGAAATTCAGGAAATTCCCCAATACTAAAATTCTATATTCGTTCAATTCTTTTCTACGAAGTCTTAAACTAGCGCAGATTAAGTCACACAGAAAATCTAGATTTACATATTCTCAAATTTTTATTTTTTTATGACTACAATTTATTGTCTTTGCTACTTTATAGTCTATTGGTGAACGGAACTTTCCAAAAATATCACTTTTTATAATTTTAAGTGAAACAGTTTGGGTTTGGTTTGGGTTTCCATGTCACTGTGCACTGACGTTGGCCAGGATGATTCTAACGGAAAATTTTGGAGAATAATATTTTATCAAACACCAGATAGAGTTAAATATTCGTGTAACATCACAGATTTTGAATAATTTATGGCACATGTCTGGGCATATTTAATTATAAATTTCTGTAGCGGTACTTTTATTCCTTTTATTATCCAAGAATACAACTTAATTTTTATACACAGCACCTCTGCTTTCTCTCTGTCTCTCTCTCCTTCACAACAAATTTCCATTTTTAAATTCAGACCTTTTAAGCGAAAGCAGCGCCATTCATCTCAAAATCTTCAAGTTCCACTGGTCGCATACATCAACTAAAAATGATTCCATAAAATAATTTCACGACTTCACCTGCCTGTAGGCTGCAACAACTCCACGAATCTAGAGGTCAATGCATTGCACACGACTGCAGGGCATAATATATATGTAAACTTTTGCACTACCAACGTTCATTCTTGCAGTTTTCTCCACCTTAATTCCAGGCCGAATGCATGCAACGGAGAGATGCAGTTGGAAGCTCGCTCTTGGAATGCACTTCATTGCTGCAACTTAATCTAGTCGCAAATAGATGGCACAGAAATATAGAAAATGACATGAAATCAAATCTGCTTTTTGGCTATTTTCGAGAACAATTTTTCCCCAGAAATGTAATTTTTCATGGGAGGAATCTTCTATTACCAGTAAAACGCAAGTCATTTATTTCTAAATATTAGGGAAGATCAAGGACACTCGCTTAGAGGACCATAACCTCGGTTCTCTCCATATTTAATGGCGTGTTTTCCGTCTTTTGTCCTTTTTTTTATTTTATATACTTGGCAAGTATATAAATTATCAGGCATTTTCTTCTTCTCCCGAATGTGTTTGCTATCCTTGTCTCAGGCCCTATTCATATATACTTTTTGCTCTTAGGTTAACATTCGGGGTGCGTTGAATTCAGTGCGTTTAGATGGGAGCTTTTCCCCTACATGCGAAGCTGTGTTTTATGTGAAAATTCCACCCCCTCGACCGCCGCCCCGAACATGTTTCTGTTGGGTACACCCAAGTACAACGCATTTGAACTGAAGCAAGCAGGCAAGTTGCGTTTCTTGCGGTGGGGCGGTGGGGGCTTCGAGTGTGTGCTGTTCGGTATGAATCGTTTGGCCTTGACTCATAGTAACCCCTGACTAAAGTGGGTAACGGAATATTGTTGTACGCACACGCATCCATTTATTGCTTATCTGGCAGAGGTTTTCCGCGGTGGTGGTGTCATTTGATTTGGGTTTTCTTAGTTCTACGTTCTACAGTGGCCCGAATTTGATCGATTCACAGAATTGTTTGTGTGCCAGGGTGTTGGTGTAGGTGTAGGTGGTGAGTGGGTGGCATTCGGCTTAACTGGGGAGGAAAACACGTGGGAAAGACATTGCCCCTTTCATCCTTATGGGGATTGTGTTTGCTGCTATTTATTAGAGAATTTCTCGTTATGTTTTCTTTTAATATTTACACTTCAAATTCCGGGCCCATTCACTTCTTTTGAATATTTCCAAGAAAAAAGAAAAAATTGAACCTTGGTTGCGTTTTACATAAAAGCTTACCACTTTTGGGTGCCCCCTTGAAAGGGTGATGTAGGTAGGCATTTTCAGGAGGACGAGGAAGGAAACGCATGAAAGAGCTTCGGTCAATGAAGTTAGGGCTGAAGAATACATCCACAAGGGGTGGAACTGTGCAGAGAACATTTCGAAGGCGGTGGTGGTGGTGGTGGCAATGAAAGTATCTTGATATCGTTCTATGTAGGTTGAAGGTCATTGACCTAGTCTGCGCCTGTCATTTTACTGATTTCTGGTGCGTTGAGGTTCACCCTTCGGCAACTGGCAACAATAACAATTTTTTCCCTCCCTAATGGTGGAACTGGGAAATAATTACATCGGATTTTCCACTTTTCCATCAGATGAATCACTACGCATAATTTTCTTAAAGAACTGTTTATGATGCGGTCGCTACAACCCGTTCCAATTCATCTCTAATATTCTAATTAGGTAATTCCATGGGTCACATTAATATGTATGTGATCGACAAGAGGGTCTCCTCATGGGTTTTGCTGCTTTTTCTGATTTAGGTGGGTGTTTATGAGGCTGTTTTGTATCTCGTATAAGAGAGCAAAAACATTGCGACATATTTTCTGAACAATTTATGGTGATGTTTTTCACGTTCTTCCTTTTCTTCGCATTTTGTCTTTTGAGGTTCATTTGCTGCGAAAAATAATCTCTATGGCTCTATTCACAAATTAATATATACACAAAGAGTATGTGAGGAAAAAAAATATGTGAAAGTATCTGAGATTCTCGATTTCGACTAAAACTTTCAGCTGCTCGCAGCACAGAACATATAGTGGTGTTAAAAAACGGATCACTTTATTGTGACTTTCGTAGAATCCAATTCTGATCCTCCCTCTGAGATAGTGCCCTTTGTCATCGTAAAATAAATTAATTTAGTGGTGAACAGGGCTAGTGACAACACGTTTAAAAAATGGTTCATTCAAGTTGGAAACGAATTAAACAAGCTACCTGTAAATTTCAAAATGATGCGTTTTTTTGAACCTCACTGCACGTCGCTCTATGTGTAATCCACGAACATATTCGCCTGTATAAAAATCTTAAGATCTTTCCTTCCTTTTAGTACCTATTCTTTAGGATCCATTCAACTGGTGCGAGGAACTATCAAAAAATTCCGGGACTTCTAAAATTTTTACTATTAAGAGAAAATGAAAATTATTTTTTCACATGATCGCCCTCCAGGTCTAAACATTTTTCCAGCCGGTGTTCCCAGTGTACCTATAAAAAGAATGGTCCTTGTTTTGGAACCTCCTTTTTATAATAATAATAATGAGTTTCCCTTCTAACCCAGAAGGCGCACTTCTCAGCGAGAAACGCTTACCCATCTCCGCATAAGCGTTCACACATTCCGAGAAACGTGTTAAGATTGGGCTCCCCGACAAGCATGCAATATAAGTAACTGTTAATAGGTTAAATAGTTAACAGGACAGTAGATAATACAAGACAATGAAACTAGTGTGAAACAAGTCTCAACAGGACCACGGCTATGAATGAACACAAAACAACCCAAAATTGCCGACGCATAACAGACAAACACAAAGTCACAGAACCAGGTGAAGACGACTCTTAAGCACATCCTTAGAAGCACTCAGGTCGAAGTGCTCTCCAACACGGTTGACCGCCATGCACATGCGATTAATGGGCTCATGCTTACCGTGATTAGTTCTGGAGAAGTTAACCAGTAAAAGGGGGACACCCCTCAAGCAACGATCATTAGATCTAAAGGATACCCTGCCTCGGAGCTCCGCAGAATCGATACGCGCGTTCAAGAGCTGGTGAACAAAAACTATATCGGCAACATTTACAAAAGACCCCTACCATTTCCCCTTTAAGTCTGATTTTGATTTTGGAAATAAAAAAAAATTAAGACTACGTCAGATCTGGGCTATAAGGAGGATCGCACAAAATTTCTCATCGGAAATCACTTAAAGTTTTCTTTGTCCTTCGAGCGAAATGTATGTCCAGGAGGATTAAAGAATTCCTTCGTGAGAGTGGTATTTTTTTATCAGTTCCGCTTTCAATTTTTTTGAGCACACCCTCAAAATAAGAAACTGTGATCATATTCTATCCTTCCAAAATGTCAAACAGGATCACCCCAAAACAGAACGGTCCATTTATATTTTTAGGGTCCTGAACATCCTCACGGTAGTCATTCTTTAGACTTAATTTTGCCTTCGAGGTCATGTTAGTACATCCAGGTCTTACCCCGCTTACGATAAAATTTTTCAAATTCTATCTGGATTTTGTATAAAATGGCTATCGAAGCGTCCACTCTTTGAAGTTTGTGAGCTTCACGTAACGCTTTAGGTACTCAAAGGGCGGAAAACTTCAACAATTCTAAACGGTCAGAATTGAAGAATTGATTTAGCTGACCCGTATGAAGTGCAGACTCCTTTAGCAACTTCATGAATTGGACTCTTCCAATTTCTCCTACTAGGGTCCGTATGCGAGCATTAACATCACCGTTAACTGAGGTTGATATTATTCCCTCCGTATCGTGATCTTTAACGCTCTTCCTGTCCTCTTTGAGTCGCTTGATCCACTCGTAAACTGCGGTCCATCTTAAAGCATTATATGGAATTGAACTCAAGATGGAGGCTCTTGTTGGAAATTGAATTAAATTTTTAAAGTGAATAACGCGGAAGCTGATAAGTAGGATCGCTATGATCAGTGAAAAGCTTTTGCAGAATAATATCATAGCCCATACTATTCCATGCTTTGAAAAGATCAAGAAGAATCAAAGCAGAAAAATAAACAATCATGATTCAAGGCAACACACAGATCAGTAGATACCTTCTGTACAACCTTTTCAGGGTCAAAAGCCCCATTGCCAAGGAATCAAGACTAGTTTATCCTCAGAATAGTCCAACATTGTTTTGTGGATAATCTTTTTAAGGACTTTTGACGGAAAGGTTGAATTATTTATAGGTCGAAGATCACAGGAGATAAACTCACGGCATTTACCTGCTCTTTAGCAAAGCTCTTGACTCCATTAATCATGAGCTACTTCTAGCCAAGTTGGCTAATCTTTACAATTTTTTGTGCTTCGATAATTACATTAATCAATAGTTTTTCCACGGATAAAAATCAAATTATAGTTTTTCGATAGTCCACTTCCAATTTCCTTGGTGTGTCTTGTGGATTACCATAACGCTCCATACTTGGCCCACTCCCCTTTTCTCTTTTTATGAATGATCTCCTAAAATACATAAAAAGAATTCATCTGTTAATCCTTTCCTCGTGAACTGTTGAAAACTGAATATTGTTTTACATTTATCACCCGTACTTTTTGTAATTTTTTACTTTAAATTGGGATTTTCAATCCCCAATAACATCAAGTCCAAAAAAAAGTCCTTTTTCAAATCGGTTTCAGCATTAAAAACTTTACCAAAATTCGATAATCTCATGTTTTTCATTGATAAAATTGTTTTCAATAAAAAAGTAAATGCATACTTTTTTCAGTATTTTTTTATATTTTTAATTGATTCTAGGTTGATATGTACAAATAACCCCCTTTTGAATAAATTTTAAAATTTGTATACAAAGTGCACCAGAATATCTTTACGATTTTTTTAAGTACGCCGTGACTTTAGAAAAACAATTTGGAAACCACTTGTTTCACATCGCCTGACAGGGCAAGTAGAAATGGCTGGTTTTTTTTCGGAGTATGCCATAGATCGGATTATTGAGAGAAATGTATATTACCGTGTTCGAAAAGTTTCGGAACTTTCTCACTTGAACGGCCCCAACCAAAAATTTTTCGAATTTTCTTGTGGCTATATTGGTACAACTGCCATATAGATGATTGTGTCAATTTTTATGTCATTATGTGAAATAATTTAAAATGTCAGTTTCGCGGAATTTAACGGAAGGCGATTGTTCGCGAGTGCTAACGTTAACGGTAGTACGCGCTTCCTTCCAACACGCGTCAAAGGGTGTAGCTAACTTTGTTGTAAGCAGGTTAAGAGCAGTTTGTGTTCGAGCTTAGAACGCGTGTTGAGCGGAACTTTGTAATAAGATTGGGAATGAGTTGTTAGCGATAATAAAGAAAAATTCTAATGGCATCTCGGTTTTGAACTCATCCTACCCCATACACTCTGTGGAAGAGTTGTTGTCCTGAATTACCGAGCCACCAGCCATGGATTGTATCATTACAACCTTCGGCGGGATTGGCAAAATGTTGTTATTTAAAGTTTTATTTATATTTTTCATTAATCCACCGATGCATCGGTGCAACAAATCTTCATTCGAAAATTTTTAATGTAGAAGAATTGCCTTAACAACATCTAACGAGATCAGCCTTATCATCAGAATTGAAACGCTTCTCACTAGTAATATGCTAAACTTCAAAGGGAAGTTTTCTTTTAATAGCAGTAAAACAGATGGCTTTTGAATGCCTATTATGTTCGCACCTGCCCACGATCTAACCCTAAAGGTCCGGTATTCAACAGCCATCTAAGGCTAGAGTTCCTCAGTTTACTTCACCTGCCTGGTGATATACCTACCGTCGTAGGATTAAACACTCGCCGAAAAGATATAGTGGAATTTCTTCCTTCCCCACGTAGGGTCTGCAGTTATGGTCGCCATCTCCCTTGGTTTATGGGTATATATTTTGTTAATAAACAATTCCCGATTTTCAAGCCCCATTCGATCCTCACCCTGTCCGAAAATAGCAGAATCACTTCAGTTCCAGCAAGTGTTTTCTTCCCTATTTACTTACATTTGCAAATATGTATAATAATGCGCGGAAGAAAAATTGCGCATTAAAAGCTACACGGGACTACATTATACTCTATGCCACTCAAACTTCTGTTCCGTTATCCTTGACCACTTTGTCTATTTTATTTTATTCATCAGTTCCTTCCAGTCCTTTGCTCATGGCTATCGAAATAAATGAGAGGAGACCCACATCGCATTGCCTTCTTGGAATCTTCTACCCACAATGGCTTCCGAAGGTGACAAATAAAGTAAGGGAAGTTTACTGAGAAAGTTCGTTACCCCGCAAACAAAACCTTGGCTCGTGTATGCTCCTTTACCTTGAAAACACTTCAGCCCCTCCCCGATTTTAAAGAAATTCTGAAGGATGCCAGCAATGCTTTAGCAGGGCGATACGTAGCTTTCCTATTGAGACAATCGATAGCTTACGAAGCGGCATGTAACAGCATTACCAAGGAATTGATATACAATTTCCCTGGGCCATTTCCCAAGGGTTGAAGTTGAACCCGTACAACGCACAACCCAAAAGAAATCCAAAACACTGGAGTTTTGGTGGTGGTTCTGCGTGTGTTAGTCAAGGTTAGCAATATGCTCCCCATCACGAGGGAAAAATCCCACTTTACTAATTTCGTCAAGAAGTAAATCTCCACTAAGGTGATTCCTCTTCGCTAAGATGACCGAGCATTACATAACAGGTTCATTAAGAAAAACATGAGCAACTTTGTGACGCATAATCTCATCATCTCAGAGGCACGAAAACCAAGTCGTAGGCGGCATTTTGGTAGTTACCAGTTACTGTACTGCTGCTGCTGCCGCCGGAGAAAGGCAGGAGATACACATTTCGATGAGCATAAAACATCCTGAAAATAGCACACACTGTGACAGGGTAGGGGCGAGCAAAACACATCCCCCAGCTCCAGCAGCAACTCTACCTCTACTGCATGAGCACAGCCACAAATAAAGGCAAAACGGGAGGCAAAACGACTCCAGCAGACGGTGTGAGCGAGAGATCACTGCTCCACGAAAAGGTCATGGCAATTCGAAAGCTCTCCGAATGGAGCTCTAAACACAAGTTCTAAAAAAGTTTTCCCAGCTAATGTGGGGCTGTGGGACTGTGGGGCTATGGGGCTGTAGGTTGTTTTCGTTTTTCATTTGTATGGAGCAACGACCACCACACCACCACCAGCAAATGTGATAAGCGTCAGAGCGGCAGGTGAACGACCGATGCTTATGGGCGACCTTGAATCTATCTGGGCCAAGTGGAAATTATTTGCGACATTCTAACGCAATTTTAGCCGTAGCGCTCGTCTGTGCCTGTGCTGTAGTTGCGCTAATCGAGCTCGAGCGGCTGTCGCTGCTACAGCTGCCAGAATTATTATCTCAGCTTTTTCATTGTTTTTCTCGGAACAGTCGTACTTGAGCTTGATTTTAAAAATCGCCAGCGAATGCAAGTGACCGGCACGGCGAAGCACTATGAAATCACAGTGGAGCTGTTTATGCTGCGCCCATATTATGCTTCGGTGGCCTACATCGGCAGCTGGGGTTGTGTTTTCAGTGAATTCGAAGTTTTAGCCGGTTCATTTCGCAAATCTATTTGTTTTGGCCTTTGTAATAAAAAATCATGTCGAGAATAGAATGCCATTAATTCGCTGAAATAAGCCATGGACGGAAATCGAAATGAATTTTTGTTCTGTAAAAAGTTATTAGGTGGCATCTTAGAGACTTAGATAATAAGAAATATGTACGCGTGTTAATCGTTGGAGTGTTGTTGACTGAGAACGTAACTCGCGGGGTGGGAAGGTTTTAAAAAAAGTGTTCAGCGACGTGAACAATTTCAGTTAAAATAACTTCTCAATAAGTTATTGATGTCTTATCAAGGATCCATGAACAGCAGGTTGAAGAAGGAAGCAAGGTAGTAGGACACACTTTTATGGATCGTCCATCAACCACACTAAATAGAAGATGGTGGTTAGTAATCTCTTTCTAGTTCTTTTTAGGGTGGGCCTCAAGGATCAGGTATCGGTCCTCTTTTATTTTCATTTGCTAATATTAAAGTAACCCTTAAAATCATATTGCTTTTCCAAAATTATGACAATCCTCTGGTACATTCAGATCTGCGAAATGTAAGCCTCAAGTAAGTGGACCGGGACGGTTGGGATCATACCATAAATATCAAAAGATCAAATAGATAAGTGGAGTTTATTGAGCAGGCTTGGGGATGGTATAAAGATTCTACTATGCGTTCATTTCCTTGGATTCCACGAATCCTATAGATACCTACATAAAAGTCACTTTATTCATCTAACAACATACCCTGTTCAAAGTGGATTCTATGACTATGTCGACCTTCTTTTCTTCAATAATGTCAAAAATCAATCAAAAGCCAACAAAACATGTTCTTGTGATCAGAATCTGCCTTAAGAGGTACTATGGATAACAGGCCCTCAGACCTGCTTTTCTTAGCCTGCATTACAGAGGTTTTGAAGTTTTAGTACCTATGTATTCAATGCTCTCCTTGTAAAGATTGATGTGACGAATAGTCCGACCCTATTTGACGACAACATAAGACAGTAGGATGATCTTTGAAGCAACCCTTCTATTGCCAGAATCTTAGATCATCCTATACATTATTAAGAGTACATCGTGCAGGCTAGCTGATAGTTGTGCTCACTGCTGTGTTTGCTATTATATTTCCAGAAAATACAACAACAACAATAAAATTAGAACTGAACGCTAAGAGTTAGGGAACACTCGAGAGTTAAGTAATTCATTGTAGGAATATATATATATATATCAGTGGACGGGGTTAACTTTCCGAGGAAAACGTTAATCGGAAAATTCTGTTATACGAATTTAAAAAAAATATATTAATATATTATCCTCGTTCCGCTAAATATTTCTGGTGGCCTTGCGCCATGAATGAATGAATGTGGAATTGTGCGACTTTGAACTTTTGAACTTATAAAGTTCAAAACACAAATAAGAAGTAGCTCTTTCCATAATTATTTCCATTTTTCACCACTGCAATGCCTAAAATATTATTACAAAAACTGTCCTTGATCATACCCTGAATATAGAACGCTACTAGACATACCTCTAAAAATTCAAAGCACAGTCGTAATTCTCCCACTTTACGTTAAAAATAAAATTTTAATCCGTTCACATATTTCACCTGGATGTATGCGCATAAGCAGCGAATGTATACTTTTCTTAACTAGTCTTCACCTTCGGATCAGTTTAATGACCTGAAAAACTCGCGCAACGAACAAAATCATTAGTCATTTTTAGCAGTTGACTTTTATTGTTGTTCGCGACCAAGTGCAACCCGTAAATATGCAACTGGATCGGAATTATACGCTTTTGTACTGGGCTCAATGCCGTAATTATTCTGATTTGCATTGAAGTAAACAGAAGGAAGCCAAGGGGGTCTTGTGGTTTTCACTGTAAGACAACAAATTTTTCTAAAGAAGAAAATGCAGCAATTCGAGTTGGATGGAGTCCAGTGTTCATAACTAATTGAATGACCAATAACTCTATAAAGTTGAGATTGAGACCTTTCTTGCCTTTTTCATTTCATATTCTGATAAAGAATTGAGTCGTTTTGTGTGGGTTGTGCTCTATTATTTATGCATAAACACTCTGTCCTTATTGTGTCTATTGTAATTATCTCAGCAGGATGTTTTCAATCTCAAATACTCTTTGTAATTGCAACCCTTCAGTGGCATTTTATGATAAACACTTAGTAAAAGGGTAGGGATAATAATAAAAAAAACTTGCCGAAGTTTGTCGCAGAGACAGCTTTACCCTTATTCAGTTACTCTAAGGCATCGATGAAGAACTCAACTCCTCCGCGAATAATAAACTTAATGCCTATAAACCTCCACCTCATAACAAGATATTCTGTTTATAATCTGAAGATTTATCAGTCTCCTCCAAAGTTTAGTAAAGATTAGAGTGGTGGCCCCTAGTTAAGCTACTGGTCAACTTTATACAGACCAATAAGCTTCATTATGCTACCACATTTCATCATGATAATCTTACTAGCATCAGATACTTAGAAGACTGGGCCAGGGAGTGCAATTAAACTGCAGCTGGTTCCTTTCTCGTTGGAGACCTAAATTCCCCATTTGCATTCTGTAGTGTTCTACCTCCATTCCCATCATCGATTGATACCCCGAGCCATCAAGTTTTTCGAAGCATTGAAAAGGTTCTCGATCGTTTCATAGAAGACTCTTCAGGCTCTCCTTTTCCTTATAAGTGAGCATTTCCCTATAGAGGGGGGCCTTTTGGTTTTGCTAAAGACTTCAGTAGCCTCATTTTTAGTTTTTTTAACGTATGGAAAACCTCTTCCAGTCTAGGCGTTTAAGCTGGCCTTTTTCCTCCGTTCGGGTTTGAGTAGGTTTTTTAACTTTCAATTGCAACAACTATTCCCGTATTCCCGGACTTTTTTTTTTCTTTTGCTGAACTTCCTGATTCCTGTCTTGTTTGAGAAGGTGAGGACGAGCCACTCAGATCGAAGCAGTAAACTACCACCTAGGTCCACTTTTGGTATGTGGATTATCAGTTCCAGCAACGTCTGCTAGATCGGCTTCAATTTACTCGGTAGTCAAAGTATAGTTGAGGCAGTCAGAAACTCAGTCTGACTCCCTCATCTATTCTAACATAGTACGAGGCGTGGCAATTACTTATGTTGCGATAATTTTGTAATAACTTCCCTTGTGGTCACACGTTACAGTTGGGTGGAATAACGTTGCGAAAGGGGAGTTTCCTTCACTATTTATTAAACGCTCGTCGGTGGCCGAGCAAGCTGAGGCGAACGTTTGCAGACCTTCTCTATGGGCATGGCTTCAACTTCTGCAAAGAGTGCAGTGATTTATCTGGGAACCTGTGGGAACCTGCTACGAAAATTATGCTTGCGCGAATCCACTGGGATGTTACATGCAACATTTGTCAGGTTAAGAAATATTCCAATTCTCCTCTTCCCTAAAATTGCCCTCTGCATAAGAAGCTGTGCTGTGTGTACTGTGGGATTGTCCTAGGCGACCTAAGCAATACCTCAAAAAAAGTGGACAACGTGTCTCGTTCATGTTTTGTAATCATTTTTTGAAACCATCTTTTGTAATCGTGTTCTAAAAATGTGTTACGTGATCGAATTTCTCGTTAAAGTTGGATATTAATAAAGAAACCGCTCACAAAATTTAGCACCCTGAAATCCCACACCATCCGCGTGGGTGTTTTGGTCTGTTTTTGGCTAAAATAAAAACATTCGCGTTAAAAAGGCGACCACGGCTTTTTGTTTCTTAAGAAAACGTTTGGCAAAAACGT
>QYTT01084200.1:33465-68476 GCA_006980735.1 Dasypogon diadema
TGTTAATCAAACGTCCACAATTCAAATAGGTTTTAAAGGCTGTAGATTTTGTTTATTTTATTCAACATCCATTCGAAATTTAGTCTAAGTTTACTCGTATGTGAAGTTTTAAGAAATGAAGTGAAAATTAAAAATTTGTGTATAAATGCCAATACCCCATCATTCTCAATCCACATATCCAATCCAAACATTATTGTATAATTCAAGGCATATCCAAACAATACAGTTTAAACATATGTGAAGCCGCCTAGAAACAGGTGTAAATTTTGTTCGTCGTCCACTGTAAACGGTTATATAACACTCTTTCAATAACCATATTAATATCGTCAATCCAAGTCAGTGTTTTATTAAATACTACAAATTCCGATCTGTGTCGACAAGAAAGACAAAGACAATCCATTGAGACCGCTGAGATATCCTAAACATATTTGTAGATGACTAGGCATTTACATATGGGTCCAATGTTACTTTATTGTTAGTGGCTCATAAATGCGCCGACTGAAGTTCGTGATACATGCAACGGATAAAGCAAAATGGACTTTGATAGATACAACTGTGCACCATCGGCATAAAGATGTATCTTACTATGCAAATTTTGTAAAATAAATCATTGATAAATAACGAAAATAAAGTAAATCCGAGGATGGAACCCTGTGGATCACGCTTGTGTTTATTATGATTAAGAAAAGTAAAAGATATGGGCTGTATTATGAATGTCGATTGTCGACTGTCGATTGAAATCGACTCCTCAATAAAACCTAAATTAAAAAATGTGCAAAAGCGTTTGTTATTGATTCCAATTAATTATTATTAAAGGATTAGATCTTCCGAATTTTTCCTAAACTCTTTGTCCTAAGTTCAAAAATATTGACTTGTCGATTTTAATCGACAGTCGACAATCGACACTCATAATACGGCCCTATATTTCCTTATCAACATTTATTCTCAGCTGATTCAACTCTATTTGCGACTAAATCTTGTTAAAATTATTTTGGTACTTACGTGTAACAGTTTAAGTAAGAACGAGTAGTAGTAGTAGTAGGGCCAAGACAACACCCTTTAATAATGGATAGCCTGAGTAAATTTTTGGGTTAAAATTCGAATTCTTCGAAGTTTCCATACTCATGAGATGGCTCAATATTCATTTAACGATGTACCTTGTTTTCATATGAAGATAATATGTCTAATATAGAACAACTATTGATGATCACAAGCTTATGATCCTGGCGTAGCACCATTGCTCGTCATCTATATATTAATTATACAAAGAAAGCTCCCGGTTCCGTATTTCAGCCACTTTTTTTATATGGAGTTTCATCGAGCTTTGCTTGAAATTTTATAATGGCAACACTGATCCGCATCAGTTCGGGGTTGTGTTCATTACTTTGGGGTTGCGTTCCTGGGTAACTTTGGTGTTAAGTTCGGTGTTTGCCCCCGAGAAGTATGCAATACATGGATTTATTGGAACTTTTTTCATTTCATTATTCTGCATGGTGAAATATTTTGCAGGTGTCTTTTTACTGCTTGCTTGCATGGGAGGATTAGGCCTACAGGGGACACCTCTGTAAAAAAAAACGCGCTTCGAAATTTAAGGTGCAAATTGAGGGAACATATAAAAACATTATTTCACCCCCATACCTTCAATTTGTGCAATTGCACAGGGATCTCCTAGTACCGTTAATTACTATAAGCCGATGAGGCCTTCAATGTGACTTTATAATATCGCTAATTCCTTCTTGCATTTCTGTATTACTGAAAGAATACTGGAGTTTAGGAGTATAGTGTCTTTAGTTTACTTTCAGCAAAAGAGCCATCGGCAGTCTCGCCACTGTGGGTATTGAATTTATACATATGTTCACATAAGTTTTTTTTTTTACTGATCCTTCCTTGTGCCTGTTTCTAACTCTGTGGTTTCTGAGTAGGCGCCACTCTAGCCTCACCTAAAGCCCAAATTACAATAATGTGCAGAGCCAGCATATGCAAAAACTAAAAAGTTTACTGAATATTCGTGAAATCCAAAGCAAAAGCCTTTTATATTGTGACGTGATAAGAATATTTTTGACTTCAGTTTTGGTCTTAAAAACCATTATTATCATTCTTTGAAGTTTCGATGTTAGTAGATGGTATCTGGACGAATAGTGGCAATAAAACGCTAGAGTTTCTATTAGAAACTCATTTTCTGAGATGTGAAGTAGGTTAAAACCCAAGTAATGAAATATCCGGGTATTCGGGTGCTCGAGTGGTCAGATAGTTTTGAAAAAATCCCGGGGGATCGGAGATTGAGTAGAGCCAAAGACACACAAGTGGTCGAGTAGTCAATTCAATAGAATCGACTTTCCTCCTCAGAAACTTAAACTTGGTATAGAAACAGTAATTTCCTTACTGTTCGTGTCAAAATAAGCTCAAAAAATCATATTCCGTACGTATATCAGGAAATACAGATTGTCCTCTAAAGAGGAAAACGGCACTCACTCAACGTTTTTTATCTTTTTTCTTCTTTGAGATATGAAGATTAGTAATTTATATGAAACATAATTTATTCATTTATGGTGTTTTATTATTAAAAAAATAAAAACAAATAAAGAACAGCATCTAATTCTGTAGAAATTTTCATATTGTGTTGTTGGAGTTTGAAAATAATGGAAAATGTTGCGGTTAATCGTAATATATATCTTTGGTCAACGTACTACTTTGTCTTATTACTCTACCACTTTGATATGGTTTGTTTAAAAGTTAATTAAAGTAGACACAAAGCCATGGACGTAGATAGGTATTGTTTGAAACCAAGCAAATCCATTCTAAGGTTGTCTGGGACTTTTTTCTGATCATATTCCCTCTGTAATAGTTCCGAGTTCATACAACTAAATTAATCGCAGATACTCTACGACTGACGGAAATATCGTAATTTCATGAAGCTCAAAATTAAACGGTCTTTTTAATTTAACAGAAAGAATACATTGCTACTCTTGAAATAGATTTGCCGCAACTTTCAGGTTTTATTACGTATCGCTTGGATATTCTTCTTTCTCGGCATGCCTCTTGTCTCGCCGTTTAAACACCTGAAACCATTCTTACTAAAAAAAATAAGAAAACTTTTTATATTGAGATTTATTTACGTTACTTTAATATTATTTTGCAAAACGTTGAGTCCCGATGCCCTCTACAAAGAACAGATTTAAAAGAAATTCAAATTTACTTTAAAAGGAAACTAGAACTCTTTTGTTTACACAAAACAAATGTTATACAAAAAAACCCAGTTTAGTTTAGTATTTTTTTTCTTCCAGTTTGAAAAAAAAACACAAACACACAAAAGAGAATTTTTACGACCTACCGTTATTGAAATTAAAATTCAACTGATTCAAATCTCATTTAAGCTATTGCCTGCATTGATTAGTCGATAAAGAAGTAAATTTTTTATAAAACATTGTTACCTACCCTTTTAAGTTAAAATAAATGAAAATTGAACGCAAAAGTTTAATAAATGAATATATTACTAAAAATCCATTTCCTTCTTCACAGTGTGTTGACAATTATTCTATTCATCAATTTGCTTCTTCGTCTTCGGTTTTACAATAAGGTTTTACACAGTTCATCGAAATTGTAGTTATTTACAAATGTGACGAAATGCAATTTTTTTCTCGTTTTTTATGATGATTTTCAAAAATATTCAAAATTTATAATATGCCGGTTAAATACAGGCCATTTCACACCTTTTTTGTTTAATCTTAACTGGCAATTTTTCTTACCATAAATAAGGAGATAATTTTAGTGGATACTATTAGATCTGCAAAAAACTGTGAACCCGAGCTCAATAAAACTCCTGTCTAATCATGAAATTATTGTATATCTCTTTAGTATTGGCCACATTGGCACTAAAATCTTGGAAAACTTCCTAATGACCGATATAAACCAAGTTAATTAAATGCAAATAGGAAATTCTCTAGTCAGAACTTAAAATAAACTCTTTTTTCCACCTAAGTGTAGTTTTCAAGGACTAACAAAGCTCTCATCTCACAGGTTTTCGTTTTGTAGTGGCTCTGGCTGAATAACTTACCTTGATCCCAAAACTTGATTTTTCGATCTAAAATGCTATCCCTCCTGAAGTACACTTTTGGGCAGGAAAATAAACATGTTTTCCCTGCTGGTGTAATACAGTCGCAGAGATGCTCACCATAAAAATTCAAATTCGATTTGCCCACCTGCCTTTAACCAACCCACATTCTGAAGAGTACTTTGAATGCGTCATCAATTACCTCACGCCGTAAAAAGTGAAACAAACAAGCTGGTATGAAAGCGTTAATCAGAAAAAAAAACGTTAGATAACATGAGGTAAAAAGTAAAAGCACAACAGATTTCACGGTGAAAAGAGGAGACAACACGCACCACAAATTCACACTCCCCACAAGCGCACAATACAAAAGCAAAAGTTACGACTGCACATGCACACCACATCCCCCACCACACCGCAGAATGTACATTAGAAAAACTTGAAAAGCGGTCGGTGGGAGGCAAAAAGCTTTTCCCCCTTGCAAGTAGGTCGTGTATGATTCGGGGTCAACGAACGCTGAAAGTTGAAAGAGAAACGAAGGCCACGCGGCTATTTGGCTATACGTCCGAACGTGACTGTGTGAGTGATTCGGGTCGGTGTGGTGGTGTATTTATGTCATTTCAAGGCACACGGACGCAAATGCTCCAATCATTGTCAGATGTGTGTTCCGATAAGTAAACTGCGAAAATATTTTGGGTTATTTTTTGTGCTTGGCGCTGCTTAGAGATTATTTGGGTTGCTGTGGGAATGCGAGATTATTTGCCGAGGGACAATTTCGCCGAAAATAAAAGTTTTGTTCGCAGATTAGTATGGAACGGGGTAATTTGGTCTTGCTGGTCGCCCCCAATTTTCTGCGACGTGCTATGCTTAACAAAAATTGTAATTTACGGGAAGTTCGTCCTAGTTTGACTCTCCGTGTCCATGTATCCTGCTTCAAGTCGCGTTTACTCATTACATTTTAATCAAATGCACTCACAACAGACACGACCTCGTGTGGGTAATAATGGGACTTTAGTGGAAAACAAATCGACGCACAGCGCCCGCTGTGCCAGTGCCAGTGCCAACCACCAGCCATCAACCAACGTGTTCTTCCCCATTTTAGGTGATCCAACCGACGGCAAGGTGCGCTCCCATTTATGAGTTTCTGACGTGTCCTAGATTTTTAGCACTAATCGTACGAACAGTGATTATTCGAAGAGCACATGCTAATGCCACCTCTGCCCACACAACGTACAGCGACTGTACCGTGTACCTCCCCTCAGCTGCCGTTTCTCACACATTTAACCGATATTAGATGGTCACCCACACACCCGTAGCCAGAGCAAATAGTGATGTGCTCTGTGCGGCGGTCCTATAACCGTTTAATTCGAACCCAGACCCAGCACGGCTCCCCACAGCATAATGAAATGATGCTCGGTTTTCATTTGCAAAGTCTTACGAACAGACAGGGGAAGTGAAGGCAAAGTGCGGCGGGGTCGGCTGGCAGACGGAGGGAGGTCACTAGAAGAGGAAAATGCTCGTTCCCTCGGTTCAATAACAATTACCCTAGCGAACATGATTTTCTGGGGTAAACGTACCGTACTAATGTACGACCTTCAACGTAAGGTACGTTTACACTGGCGGCTTTTCAGGCCTTTATGGAGATTTTTGTGTTTAGCTGCTGCTCCCTCGTTTTGTGATTTTTCGACTGGAGCAAATCACCAGATGAAAAACCATTTCAAGTTTAATTTAAGGCACATTCTTAGGTAGCTGGACACCTTGACCCAATAATGAAATACAGTCAGGGACATAGTTTCTGAATAATTTTGAAAAGAAAACTTCTATTTAAGAAAAATCTTGTCTACACCACCGTAGCCGGGTCGGAATTACATAGATGAGATGGATAGTCGAGGAAAATTAGGTTATTAGAGATTATTTACAAAAAAGAAGAAAAAAAATTCATTGCACAGAGAATCACTTTAATTACGTAAAGTGGAGGTAGCATGTTCTTTTTGGAAAAATTCTGGAAGGTGCACGCACGGTTTGTCCCTCTCTCATTAATCTGAAAATTCAGTAACACACTCGAAACGCTTGGTAATATTGTGATCGAGGTCAAAGTAGGTTCACTGTAAGAATGAATTTTTATGTAAATGTGTGATCATTTGCCACACCTGGGCATTATCAAGAATTTATATGAGGGAGTAGACGGTGTAAAAAACTCTGAAAAGTAGGATGACGTTAGTAACTTGAAAGACACGGAGCGTTTTTTCTAATGCATCATCTTATTGCATATCGACAATGAGCTGGCAAATTGCATAATAAAAAAATATATATATAAATTGTATATTAACAACATTTCATTATCTTGCTATAAACTTGAGATCTTGCATATATGCTTTCATTCTTTCATTTGTTATTTTATACCTTTTCTTGATGAAAACCCTATATTTTTCCTATTGTTTTCTATGAAAAGCCTAGATCCAAAACTTCGTAAAGGCTCAGTATTTTAAACTTCAGAATATCACAAAGTCACAGTCTCTAGAATATTTATTTAAAATATGACGCAGTTTTTCCTCGGTCAGGTTCTGGTCTTATGTTCGGGCGCCAACCTAGGGATAACTCGGTCCAATATCGCTCCAGGTATATTCAGCGGAGATAGTGTTAGTCACATCTGTGGTTTCTGGCTTTAACTTCTTTATTTAATCGAATTCTAAACTCTAATACAAGTAAACTACACTACAGAGTACACCTGCTAGCTTAACTAAGGGGGATTTATCAGTGAGGGGAGGGCATGACGTTCTGCTGCCCACGTACTTGGCTGCGTTTCGTTATGTATGTACTTCCGTAGAAGTGAGAGAAAGTGACGTTCCATTATCAACGTATTTGCCTTGTTTCCGTTTTCCACGTACTAACCCAGGCAGGAGGGATGAGGAGTTCCATTGTCTACGTACTAGTCTCCTCGGGCAGGAAATGGTGTTCCGTTGTCCACGTACTGACCTGCGTTCTGCCATCCACGCACTACCACAGCCGGGGGAGTAAGGAAGTGACGTTCCATTGTCCACATATTAGTCCGGGCTCCGTTATCCATGTACTACCGTACCGTAGGTGGTAAGGTATCGACTATCGAGTGCTTATATCCTCCCGGTCAAGCCAGTTCGAATTTTAAGCAGATTTACTGGAAATTCTGGGATCTGGACGATTGGATTGCTTGGGAGGGGTGAGGTACTGTCAGTTTCTAGCTCTGCATTATATGCATTTCATTTCAATTTTAATTTCGAATTATAATGCCAAGGAAAATTCCAAGAGCTCATACAGAAGGGACTGATTTCAAACCTCGGTCCAATATGTAGTTATTTTACATAAACTTGCTCAAATTTATGTACGAGTCGAAAGGATTTGTCACAAAAATACTAAATAAAATTTCTCTGTATGATTTAAAACTGACAATTATTGCCTTTAGATTTAATTCCTTAGTCACAACACAATTCTTCATCAAGGCCATTCCTATTTATTTGCCTATTGCTCTGAGCAGGTCGGAATTAGTTTAAGAATCTGAAGGAACACCTAATGCTTTAAATCCTTGAGTTTGCTAACTTCTTCGAAGTAGGCATTAGTGATGGGGAACTTTAAATCGAAAGGACCAACTGTTATCCCGATAAATATCCCTATTGATAGGTTTGACGATTAATCCAAAGGTATGGCAAATCAATTTGTAGCCCACAGACAAAGATGTGATGATGTGTCAATTCAAATTTGATTTTAGAAACCAAAGGTGAAAATAAACCCAACGAGCGATAAATTTAGTGCTTAGAAATAGGGTTCCGCTGGACAAGCGGTTGAGCATGCCAGTGAAGGAAAGTCAATTTGCTTCAGCACCCTGGAAACGAAGAGAGGTTTAAGACTCCATGTGTGCTCGTGTGCTCTTGGGCAGTGGTATGATGCCCACTCTCTAACCTCAAGTAATAAAGGTGCATCGTAAACTTGGGCAACGTCGGCACGAAGTCTACCAAGCAGATCACCCTATTGTAGATCCGTATTCTGCCGAAGAGGTTAGTGAGCTCACCTAGCACTGGGCAGGAAAGCTACCTGTGCGCAAACCTGCTGAACTTACCGGTCGATATGTGACAGCTGGTTAGAATGTATGAGACTGTTTGCAACAGTTTGATCGCCACATCAGCGTTATTGTAATAGAATGGATAACTGTAGATTATTCTGCTATTATTCTGCTAGTTACCCTCGCAATCACTTCCAAATCCGCTAGTAGTTTTGAACTGTGTGTTTGGCAGCCGACTCAAGACGTAAACGTCCGCCAACCGAGCTCAAGAGTTACTGGTTGGCGTTAAGTCTTCAAGTCTTCGGAATGGCTCTTATGCCGAGGTAACCAGTTCATGTCCTTATGTAGAGTGTGATCCTGTTTCTGGTCTGGATCATGTAGATCAGAAAGGGCGGGCGGACGAAGAATAAGTAGTAATGCTCTCATACGCCGCGACCCCCCGGTGCCAAGAATGCTCTAACTTGAGAGTACTTTTGTTTCACAATCAAAGCGGGGTGAGACAGGGTAGCTAGTGCCGCGTTTCTTGAGTGTATTGTTTTCTTAGAACGTTTTTACAATAAATATGACTATGTATATTGATAGAAAAAATTATTATTATCATAGTAGTAGCTACTAAATTACCTTTAGGCTAGTTTGCGACATGTTAGGTTAGGTTGCTTCCTTAACAAGGAGGGATTCCAATGGAGATTTTCTGGAGTCCTTACTGGACATTGTGGACTAGATTATCACCCAAACAAAATTGTCTATCTGGAGACTTCTTGTAGATTTTTTCTGGAGGAGGATGAAGCAGTAAACCGTAGGACTATAGTATATAAATTTTGGTTCTGCATTTATTAAGCCTAGCGCTACCGTTGAAAATTTGCAATCTTTAATCCATTCCTAGAGTTACAAAAGGGAACATGTGCTTTAGTTCATTTGAGCTTGTACTCGCTTCTGAACATTTTTCATAGCCATTCGTGTATTTTTTTAAACGTGGCTACGGTCGACTTAATTTTTCAACAAGTCAGTAAAAACTTAGGATTTTTATTTCGGAACATTTTTCTCCTTTAACTGAATATTCCTAACATTTTAAGAGATATGACTGCTCATTTGCATGGGTCCAGTCCAGAGACCAAAACAGCATTTTTCACACTCTAGTGTTAAGCAATTTCTCGATATCAGAAAACACCATTCCATAAATTGAACATTTTCTTACGAGTTAGGCCCGCACAAGCAAATTAACTATTTTTTTGTTACGAAACTGAGTTAAGAGATCAGATTACGATATTTTATGTGTCACGTAAACGGTGAACAGTTATTAAACGAACGAATGAATGAGGCTTGTGTCATATTTAGTGAAATGCCCCCAACGGCTAATAACGAACAAGTCCATTGCGCTATGTGGAAAAAGGAGAACAACCTTCCTCCCATTGCCTTGCTACAGTGCTGGTGCCATTCTTGTATCACTTGCGACAAGACACGAAATCTCCGCTAAATAAATCATAAAGGCTAGAAAAATTTGGGCGAGACACAATTCAACCGTAAAGGCAGCGAGCGAACGCGTTCCACAGTGCGCGCGGAATTTAAAAAAAAACACCTAATAACACTAAATCAAGCAAAATAATGGGACAAATGCACAATCCTAGACCAGTTTTAGAAAAAATTGAAACCTGAAAAGGAAAAGGCTTTTTTTGAAAAACAAAGCAGAGAAAATAAAAAACCGAAAGTGATTGCCTGGTTCTGAACGCAGGCATTGTAAACTCCGTTGAAATCAGGTTAATTCAGTTCATTGCCCTGGCCCACACACAACACCTGGGTGTAGAGACCTTGCATGAACTATTGCAGTGCATTTTCCACACGATTCAAGCTGAGTGGTGGTAGTTTTACCTCATACCTGGTCGTGTTGCTGAGCTGATGCTGAGTGCAGCCGCAAGGTGGTAGTAGTGAACACCAGAGGCCTGAGCTTGATGCTTGCCCGCCTTTCCAGTTCCATTTGGTTGATGCATGCCTGCTCGCCCGCCAGAACCCCCATAATCCAATCCAGCAGCAGCGGGTACAAGGCAACAACCTCAAGCGCGCTAATCTTTACATCGTTCCCCACATTCATCTCGGGCTGGTCACGTCACGACAAGTATTCTACAATTCTTCACGGGCCCAGAAAAAAAAATCTTTTCTGTGCAATTAAGTCGTGCAGTTCGTTGATATACACCACCAACAGAGAGAGAGAGAGAGAGAAGAGCTTCGTCAAGCCGTGGTGGAATTGATGGAATGTGCTAAAACCACGGAATTGATGGAATGTGCTAAAACCACGACGTTTGACTACAAGAAAAAAAGCTTCATACGAGCTTTTTCGGAGTAATTTCATTCGGATTGTGTTCTAAATTGAAGAAATTTTTAATAATCGGAATAAGCTTGCAAATTCAAGTGAATTGTGTCAGACGCCTTTGTGTGGGTTAACACGGATAAGAACTTTGTTTTTTGTTTTTCTAATGCTGCACTGTTCTTTACACTGTGCCAATAAATTTAGATCGAGGTCATTCGTTGCAATGCTGCGAGTGCATTGACTTGTCTTGTTCTCCTTTCCTTAACAATGACGAACCTGTAAAGAATAGGGGATGCACTTGTGCACACAAATTCATGAACATTAGATGCATATGATTGGAATTTTATGCAAACTTTTGGCGATCCACTGAGGAGTATTTAATCTGTTATTTCTTTGTGTAAAATACCTGATAAACGACATTCTTCGAATGCAGATAGTTCAATAGTTGACGAATGAGGCACTGACATGTCACTGATTTGTAATGCGGTGCCACTTAGGGATGGCCAAACTTTTTCTAATGGAGAATTTTTATATGGATTTTCTTCTAGCTATTGCGTTACTAAAAAAAACGACTCACTGCACAGTATAAAAATCTAAGACTTGGACTGTGTATGGTTACTTTAAGAAGGGTTCACAGTTATCTACAAAGTTTAAATTAAGTTCAATAAAAAAAATAATAATAAAAGCTTAAATTGGAGAGTTAGCTGTACGAATAAATAAAACGACTGGTTGACCATCGATTTCTCAACACTAATACGCAATATCAATGATAAATTGCAAGAGAAAAATTTATCTTCATACCAATGTGTCAGCCTGTCGAGTTGAATAACTTCCTCTCGGTGTGGCTCTGGATAAAGATTTGTTTCTAATGCTGCTGGATTTTAGTAAAGCATTTCTGTCAATCGATCAAGATTTCTTGACTAGCTTGCCAATGATTTTCTGCTCTCATCGTCGGCTGTAAGATGAATAGATAACTCTGTTCTATCGACTTGAGGTTGTTAGATTGTATAGAATCCAATTCACTCCTAATACCAAATGGGGTACCACAGAGGGTACATCCTGGGCCGAGTGCTTTTCTTTATATTTATAAATGACTTTTTTTATATGCCGATGATGTTCAGATAAATTTATCTTAATAAGCCTATTGGACCAATTGATGATTATCTCAGTAGAATGGATTTATGAGTGGTCATCTGTTTATGAATTCTGATAAGTCAAACTTGCGATTTATCGACACAGTAATGACTGAACTGCCTGCGATCGTCCTAAATGGCACTTGTTTGGAATATGTTGATTAAATTGAAATGTCCCAAATATCTTCAGCGTTCCTTGTTGAAATTTCTGCGATGGTTATTGTTGTTTTAGCTGAATTTCAAGAAAATTTTGTATAGCGAATGTTATGTCCCAAGATCCCATTCATCGTAGCAATGGGCAATTCAATCAAACTCCCGGTTGTCTTAGAAACATTTATTAGCTCTTTTAACTAAAATATACTTAGAGCTACTTATTAACACGTTGAATGCCATGCCGGTCACCGGCGACCGACATTTAAAAGTTCTCTCACGACAAAGGCATTTTAACACGTAATTCTCTCACGAAAGCTTTTATGCCAATTGTGGCAGTTAACGTGTTAATAATCTGGTGTTTACCGGCCCACGAGCGCCATTCAAGTGAAGTGTAACTGTCACGCTGATAAGAGTTAGAATATTCATGGAGTTTACCAATTCAAGTGCTTACGGCTTACAAATGGCCCTTGTGGACGCTACAACGAATACTCCAATGTACCGCGGGACTGCAGGAATTGTGACGAAAGTCTCCGTGTAGTCTTAGACTTTTTCACACTAATGTAAGTATACCTAGATCTCAGAATGACATCTTTAATCCGGCTACTGAACTATGCTTGTTTTCATATTTTGAAGTGATACGAAAGGTATCAACATTTCATTTTACTCTATGAATCCTGATTCTAATCATCTTAATCCATTGGGTCTTTTTGTTGAGTCCGTCGGATTAAAAAATGTTGCGAACCTCCTATATTTGTTTTTGTAAAGTAACAAGAAATATAGGGGCTCTGAAACTATTTCCATTTCGACGGATTCAACAATAAGTAAGATTATTTCTAGGGTACGAATTTGATTTCACTGCACCTAGAAAAATAGGTGACAACATACAAACTATAATGATCATGGTTATACCTAAGGAAATTTTGAGTAACCAGAGAGTTTCACGTCCATCAGAAGGTAAACCGCAAGTTCCATCAGCATTGATAATTCAGATTTATAACATTCTCTGTTCCATAGTCTGTGGAAAACTGCAATTGAGTTAAATAGAAATATTTGCAAACACATAATTGAAACTAGCTTCAACTCTACTGAAATCGTCTTAGCCTTTTTCACGATCGATTTTTTATAATTCTTCTTTTTTACTCTTTTTAACTTTAGATTTAATTATCCAAAATATAATTTTTTCAATAATTTTTCTTTTCTTTTCAGGTAAGTTATTTGTCGACCATCCGTAGCAAGTAAGTAATGGAACTTATTGGCATTTTATAAAATTCCAATCACAATTCGTTTTGTAAATTATCCATATTAGTTTCTGGTATTTTAAGACGTTCAAGCCTAGCAATACAGTTCAGTTCTGTTACGGGCTATGTCCATTAGACCTATAAATCGTTCCGCTCAACACACATACTAGGTCCGAGCAGAATAACTGCCCTTAACCTACTTAAAGCTACCAATTACACCCTTCCGCTCGACATGCTGACTCTCTGGACTGGCCGCATTTGTTTCTCATATTTTACCAGTTCTTGTAAATGGGGTAAGCAATTAATTAAATATTTATGTAGGTTATTTGACAGTCATACAGAAATCTGTTATTTCTTATTTATTATTTTTGAACAAATAAATTTTCCCTGGTCATCCAAATTTTACCCAATTTGAAATTGGATCCACAACGGTTTATGGTAACTGTGAATAGTGCACTGTATGTGTCAGTATTTATTTCAATGTTACTAATACCACTTACAAAATTGTCGCGAAAACTATTAAATTTACCGGGAAAACGACTTTCCTTTTAGATGTCTCCGATTGTTTGTGCAACAATGCACTGCACACTTCATTTTTCAGTTTATTAGAGTTAATAAAGTTTTTTGCTAATTCCAGTTACACTTCTATCACTATACTAATCTCACTGTATTAAAAACATTCCAAGTTAATAACAAACTCTATTCAAATATTTACTTTTTCAATCTCAAGTTCACCAAACGAAGAAATTTGCAAATAAATACATATGACACTTATCAAAATGAAAGGCGAAAATCCTCTCTTCCGTGGTAAGTTCTCAGAGAAAGAAAATGCTTAAATTCACATATGCACGTGTTTTACACAGATGTAGCGTCTCCTTTCTTTATCTCTATGCTTGGGACTTGTCACTTTTGACAGGCCAGGGCTACGTTCGAAAACCATCAGAAAGGTGAAACCCGGACTACACACGGAAACAGAACGAGCCATGAGTGTTACCGTGTCGAGATTTTGATAGCCGGAAGTGCAATTATAAATCCGTCCCATCGTGTTTTCGGGATTTATTTAAATTCATCATATTATGTCTGCTCATACAATGCGAAAACTTAGAGCCCAATTTATACTCTCCTTATTCCCATCCCGTTCCTGTTGAGCTGCTGTTTATATGGAGCATGGAGGGCACTAAAAAATCACGCTTCTTGTATGGAAGAGCCCCCTTTAATTTGTTATTTTATTTTATTTTATTATTTGTTGTTATAGCAACAATAGAAATACACACTCTGTGTCTGCCAATAGAAATACACACAACTGTCTACCTATTACGGTTCATGAGATATAGCCCGCTGACAGACAGACGGACAGCGGAGGCTTAGCAATAGAGTTTCGTTGGCACCCTTTGGAGATTGTCATCAAAATCTGCTTAGCTTGCAACCGATGATAAATATGGCTTCAGCACAAACAAATAAATTATTTAATCATATACTAAATGTTAGGCCATTTCCCCCGAATTCTCTTGCTGAGAAATAATTAATTTATTCAATAATTTAAAAAGTTACTTATTTAAATCATGTAGAGAAATGTTCTAATTCCTCAAAGGAATGAAATGCAGAAAACTGCGGAGTTATAAATTTTTTTTTTTAATGTTAAACAGCAGAGGAAATCGTTTCTGCTTCGAAATTAGCTTCAAAGCATTCGCCCTTGAGTGGTGAAAAGCTTCGGACAAAGTTACAAACATAAGCTTGTTCCAGCTCCATTTCTTGTGGTGCCATCTAACAGACATGAGAATTACTACCTGCTGTTCGAAAACTTTACACTATGCTATTGTGGCGCTGTTGTTACTTTGTGGAATTTAAATCTGTGATTTTACGCGAAATATTATTTATGAAAATATTTCAAGATTCTCACTTCTCTAATTCTTTGATTCTAGGACAGAAAAAACAATAAAAACGAAAATTGAGTATCGTGTGAAAGTGAAAAATCTTGAACAGTTCAAGTGTACGCCACCTTTTCAGGAATGGCGCTTATGTACTTATGTGGAACTTAAAGTTTACTGACCTTGAACTTATGGTGGAGAACCATTTCTGGGAGAGAAACTGGAATCATAATGTCGGTAACCCCATGAAAAATGATTTTTTGTTCACTGCCTTTGGTCTTTGCTTTATCTTCCTTGTAAAGTTATCGCTCAATTTCTGGGTAAAGTGAACGCACTACATAAAATTGGGACATAATTAATTCCCCCTGGCTAGGGGACCGACTCGACGATTGATTTCTGGTTTCGGGCCGGGCCGGGCTAGGAATCTTATCTGTGGTTTCTTATCTATGCCGCGATTTGTTCCAATTTTCCAAGAGACAAATTTTTGTAAATGTTATTTTTATCCTCTATCCCCCGTCGCCGCATTCCAGCTTCTAGTCTCCTACTAGCGCCTCATCTCGATCTCCTGTGTGCAGGTGTGTTGTTCAGCTGATGGCGATGGAGCAAAATAAATGTGGGAAATTCTCCATCGGAGACCAGAGTCTTTTTCGCCGTGTGCGCATTGCACGGATGGCAATGACTTGCCTGGCTGTGATTGCGTGTTAAAAAGCGAAGAAAAATTGGAAGTTCGTTGAACCTCCTTTTACTGAAACAACGTCATGCTCTCTCTGGTTTCTGTCGTTTTTATTATTATCAAATCGTCTTTCACTATCTTGTTCTTGTGGGCTCCATGTCCATGTCCAAAGAAAAGAGAAAATAACGACGACGAAAAAAGGCAGCGTTTAGTTTTGTATGGCTTGCGATGGATGATTCGATACCGTCATGGGGCCTTGAACCGTGGCACATTCGCTTCTAGAAAATTTTCTTTGGATAGGTCAAAAGCTCTGCGGGAACTAATGAAAGCAATTTTTTGTGGTTCGACATTTTATTTCTATTGTTGGAATTTTACTTTTAGATTTGATTGGAGTACGAGACAATTGGCTGAGAATGGTCCCAAGAAACTTCTTTGAAAATGGAGGATGATAGCGTTGGAGTACTTCGTGAAAAATCCAATTCTAGTAACATTTTTGATGAATATTTTAAAGTCAATGGAGACTTAATATTTTGAGACATAAGATCTTAAGTTTTGTATCCCGAAAACATTCAGATGTATTTTCCACCTGATAAAAAGTAAGAAAAAAGAATTTCTGAAGAGATGGCAGGGAAATGGTTGAATTGTTCAAGTGTACAATAGTTTCTGAGTTTCATGAGGCTTTATCCGTGATTCCTTTCTCTGTTTCTAGCTCTTGAACTCTTGGACTGACTAACATGTGGAGAATTTATTTCTACTGGTCATAAACGGTCTCCCTGGGGCACTTCTCAAGTTAAAGACTCTCAGATCCAGTAGAGATCTTATTTTATGGGCTGTCTATTCAATAGACCATGAAATAATCTTGAAAGATGGCAGTAATTAACCGTGTATGTCCTATGATTTATCAACAACATTGCAAGGAGCCATGTCTAATGGCTAATGAATTAGACAAAGCTCTTACCGCATTAATAAAGCAAGTACAGGGTGAACAGTTCCTAAAAGAACGAAAAGAATTAATGTAGACCGGCTACGTCAGCCGCAACAGTGCATTAAGGAGTCTTAGTCCGTTTCAAGATGAAAACGGATTGTTGCGAGTTGGAGGAATACCCGAAGCATCGAATCTGACGTTCAATGTCAAACACCCAATTCTATTGCCGTATGCCCATGAGATCACTCTACTTATAATGGCACAAATCCATGTAAAACATCTGCACGTGGATCCACAAGCTCTCCTAGCGATTATCTATGCCGGTGGCCGAGCGGACTGACTACAGACTACCTCCTTTGTTGTTGTGAGTTCAAATCCTGCACAGGGCGCGACGATATATCTGGGTACCAGTGGTTGAGGCAATTCTACTAAAAAAAAAATTGTACTTGCGAAGCCACTGGGATGCTGTCAAAATTGTGGCTTACTTACAACATTTGTCAAGTTAGTTTCCTTCACCTCTTAAAAGGGAAGACCATGGCTCACTCTATTATTCAAAAATGCGTACATTGTGCACAATCCAAACCAAAAATGTTATCCCCGGCTAAAGGGAAATTTGGCCGTTTTTTCCAGCTCTGTCACCAAGCCCTACACACTTTGAAGTGGGTACTGACCTGGCTACTCCAGTCTTTATAGAAGTACTTAAACGTTTCCATGGCAGAAGAAGCAATGTTCGTTGCGACAGTGCAACGAATCTCGTTGGAGCCGAAAACAAGCTTCAAGAATTATCCGAAGCCATCTATAATAGCAAATCACAGGAGCAAATAATCAAGTTTTGAACTTCAGATCTACTGATTTTCATTTTATTCCACCGAGAGCAGGAAATTTTCTTATTAGAGAACCTATTAATGCTATCCCTGACTCTACCAGCCAATGTTCAATGGATGTCTACTGCAACGTTGCAACCAATTCTGGCAGAGATAGTCCAAGCAATATCCTCAGTGAGGTACAAAATCGAAAAAATATAAGTAGGAAAACGGGGAACGATGGTAGTAATAAAAGAAGATAACCTTCCGGCTTCAGCGTCCACCACACAGCTCCTCTATCACTGAAATAATAGATATTTAAAAAGAAAAGCTGGTTGTGGAGAAGGATGTAATCAAAATAACTCGCCATAAAAACTGCCAATAATGCTTAAGAATTCACGATCACAATTATTAGAAATAGGCTTATCATAATTAAACTCATCACCGATAATAGCAAGGGATCAGGATCTCCAAAGAAGCATTATATCTGTCTGGAGATGTCACACCAAGAGGTTTGCAGGGGCACCCTACAAAACACATAGCCATTCCGTTCAAAATGTCCACAAAAATTCATTCTATTCTACCCATGTTTAGATTTGGGTCAATTATCCTAGCACAACAATCCCTTGTAGCAAACGACGCAACTTCGCCACCATGTCTAGCGCTACTGTATCATTCCTAAAGACCAGAAAGTTGTTGGTATTAATCATGAAATCACTATGCTGCTAGGTATCAAAAACCAACACTATATCCCTCGAAACTGGATAACACACTCCTAAGATTGATGGGTGGCAAATATGAAGGCAATCAGTTGTGAATATGACAAAAGCTGTGTTGTTTTTTGTATTACAACGTCCATATCTGTGGACAAAACAAAACGATAAGGATCTTGTTGAAATTAGTTTTATATGTTGGCGGTACTGATGTTCATTGTCAAGTTGACAGCTATCAATTGTCAAGTGGCATTTTATTTTATTAGTAAGTAACAAAATTGCAATATTTCAAACATGTATATTATACTTCTTGGCTTGTATAATGCTTATAGTTTTATATCATCCATGTTTACTCACTTATAAGATATCTTTTTGAGTTTGATAAACAGTAGTGCCAATAACAAAGGCTAAAAAAGTGCTACATGAGAGTTAAACTTTATTTTTGCATCTTTAAAGACTCAGATCTAAGATCTGTATAAATATCTGGATCTTGAGGTGCTGTTGTTGTAATACGTGTCAAAGTGAGGCCCTGATATTGGATATTGTGAAAAAATACAGCTAAAGTTATTAATCATACATTTTCTCCAGCCACACCAACAGAAACTTGACTTTGAATGTCCAACTGCAAAAATGTGACAAAGATAATTATTAAGAAAATGAAGCTGAACAGCATGTATAACTTTTTTTTAAATAATAATAGCAGTTATATATAACAAATTCGTTAATATACTAACGTCATCTATGTGTCAGGTTAAGTACTTATCAACTCTTCAGTCAAAGAAACGAAATGGGCCCAAACTCCTATATTAAATAGGTATGTGTCGGTGTAAGAAGCATTTTTGCTGATAGGTAAAGTGCACCCAGGGAAGAAGATTAACCCCTTAGATCGAAATTTGGAAATTGCTCGGGCTGTGTTTTATCAAACTGGTCTAACCAACATAAGAATAAAAATGCTTCACTTTTCCAGTTCCTCACCAAGTTCGTTTCGTATTTCGTTACTTGGTCTAAGATCAACTTACACTCTATATATGCTCTCAAATCCTGGAACTACCTTCTCACTCCACGAGCCCGTACAATAACATTATATGTCAATTGATGCCCTATTATTGTTTGACATAAGAACAACCTCAACGGGTTTTGACTTTTAACTTAAGACACATAACATTATATAATTTTGTCCATTGACATGAGTTTCTGATCGTCAGTTGACATTCCACCAACATTTGGGGAGCAGTTATAGAGTCATGTTATAAAAAATGATATCCTATTTCCGCTTAAATTTAACTCTTTTGATGGCAATCTTGTTTTTATAGAAAGGGAGTTGATGTTGTTGCTGTTATTTAAATTGGGCTTAATTTATTTTGGTACGACGAAGTACGTTTTTACCTTTCTTTTTGGTTAAAATGCGGTTTTCCAAAAAGCCAGAGTTAATTTAAATCCAGAAAATACTTCCCATATTCAGAGGTCAACAGTAAACGCCAATGATGCATTTTGGAAGATACTCCAGTCCAGATTTTGGTAAAATTTTTCCACATTTTTTGTTTTTGCATAGTGGACATTCCATTCATAAGGTCACGATTTATGGGGTCAAACGACCCGTCAAGCAACTAGTCGTTTTGCTCAGGTACAATCACTCCACAGAGCAAGGCAAATGACAGATGCCTCTAATTCAATCCTAAGCACGACGAACTCCTACATGCAGAGACCGCTGGAAATAAAAACCAGAAAAATACAAGGAAGAAAACTTTGCAAATCGAAGGTAGTTCCCTCAATTAATCTTCGAATTTCAAAGTTCGTTATTCATCGGAGGTTCATGAACCCAACAACAGTTTCGAGGTTGCCTTACTCTTAGCTCTACGCTATGTGATGCGAATACGTAAAGAGTTCCGCACTTGCCTGGTGGCCGATAAACTCTGCAAAGAAAAAAGCGACACCAGTTTTCCATACCATTAAAAATTTCGCACTATACTATGTGTTGGAGGAGATGATGATATTTTCTCATAGTGGCGTCTATTGACTAGAGACTATACAGCCCAGAAGGTTGCCCCGCGGTAAAATTATGAACGGAGCTGAATGGTCAAAGACTCACCAATGTCAGGTAACCGTCAATTAGCTCCGTCAGCTTTTGAGTGCAACCGCACCTCACCTGCACTCGAGACATCTCAAAACCTAAAACGTCCATTAAAAGTGCTCCATTCCCCACATGTGGACACCGCTTAATTTGGAAATATATCAAAATTTAGTGTGACGAAGGCGGATGAGGGCTAGTCTGAATAGTTTCGCTGTTGATGGTCTCAAAAAAAAGTGATCAAGCCCAAAAATCTGTGGATGTGCTGGACGTGTTTGTGTGTTACTGAGCCACAAACATTTTCATGTTGTATGAACTCTTAAACTTTGGAGAACCGGTTTCCGATGGTTTGGGACTCAAAGTTAAGGTCATTCACTTTCATGCGAGCTATTCCAAGTAAATTGCGATGCGAATGACTCCATACGTTCACGCGATTAAAGAATATAGGAACAACAGGCTGCCGCCATGTAAGGTGTTATGACATACCGCCCTTACGTGGCTGGCAGGCCAGGCTTTAAGTTGGATCCGATCATCTACCATAAATTCCTCCAGTTCACTCTTCCGGAGTTCAGGGAATTTGTTTTTTTTTTTTTTTGGGATTGTTTGGTTGGTAAGAGGTTTTCACGTGGAAGAATCGTTTGCAATTTTTTTTTCTCTGATTGTTATTTTATTAGCATTACGTGAGCAGGTGCCTGGTCTGAGGATATCAGGTCTGGATTTTCTAGAATACCTGTGAGGGCACTTTAGATAGACGCTTAATAAAAAAAAAAGAAGATACAAAGATCCACTGGCCAAGTTCTAGAATTTTATGAATGTTGCTGTAAAGCCCTGGATTATGTAATAGGGATAAATTAGCGGTTTTCGTGTGGTTTGGGACGTTTGACTGTAGGCATAATAAATACTAAGAACTAGTTCAGCCAAAGTGCTTTGGTCTTAGGTAATACTCGCACCAGGATATACATTATGATACATTATTCAAAATGCATTGAAATGCATTATTCACATGTAGATGACTCTAGCTATGTATGTCGTAAGCAGCAACAGCTGTTACTTGTGCCATTTTGAAGTTTGAACATTTCTCACTAAAATTCAATCAGTTGTGCTCCATCGCAAAGTATATAGAGATGGGTTTCAACAATTCAAATGTGGTGTTTTTAATGTTTTCGACAAATAACGGCCAGGCCAATCGAAAAAGGACGGCGTTGAACAGCTGTTCAGCAACTCGAACTTGATATGTCGACCATTTGACCATGTTTAGAAACATGAGAAAGATACAAGAGAACTGGCTGCCACATGAACTGACGGGAAATGCCATTATCAATCATTTAAACATTAGCGTTTCTTTGCGCGCTCACAAGGCAAAGAAGGAAGAGCTTCATGTGATGTATCGTAATGGATGATGAAAAATGAATTTATTTCGACAACCCGGAAGAAAGAAAATTGTTGGTTAACCCTGGCCAACCATCAACAACGACTCCAAAATTATATATCTACAGTCAGAAAGCTTTGTGCTGTGTGTTTGATGAGATATGGAGGAGGTGTTGAAACTGACGGGACGTCGAAAAGTCATTCTGCTCCACGATAACGCTCGATCTCGTGTTGCTTTACCTTTATAACTATGAAACATACACATGTATTCACAGATTTTATTTCAATGCAAATTGATAAAATTGTGCAACATGTTTTCGTTCATTTAAAGACTTTGAAGAATGCACAGAAGACTCTGCGAGCTGCAGGGAGGAAATGATGCACCTGTATCTGCTATCTTCCAAGAAACCATCAACATAGCAGCAGGACACCTCGCCCTCTATCTCCGTGGGAAGTACGCATAAAATGTTGAAAGAATATCTTCATATGTCTGAGTCCATGCACGCTGGATCCTTTGCCTACTCTGTTCAAAAACAAAATCAGATGTAGACGTTTATTTCGAATTGAAAAACATTGCTCACTACAATCCAGTTCTAGCCTTCTGCAACTGTTTTTATACCCCACGGCAAAAAGACCTAAAGAGGCGTCATTTTGACACCGAACAGAACGCAAATAAGGTACTGTCACTCTTACTATTCCGACCGGGATTTCACTCCCTGGTGGAATGGAAAACTAAAGAGCCTAATAAAAGGGGTGAGAAGAGGTTGCTCCCCGAGCTTAGGAAATACTTTAAAAAAAGAGAAAGCTGAAAAGAACTCTTGTCAGTACACGGCAGAAGATAGTCACCAAAGATCCGGCCTCCGAAATTGTTCAAGACAAGTGGGGAAAAATGGTATAATCATAAAGAATGCCCCTCGAGTGGTGGAAGAGTGGTAAAGGGGCTCACTATCAACGCGAGCAAGACAAAAGCGATAGCCTTCAATACGAATCTGCAATCTGAACCAATTACGTTCTTTGGATTTTTGATCAATATTTCTAGGGAGGCTAAATATCTGAGGGTAGGCTTGGATTCGAGGCTGAGCTGGAAGCATCATGTTAAAGAAAAAAGACTAGAAAAGCGAATGTGGCGTTGCGTCAATGTAGAAGAGTGTGTAAACTAAGATGGGGTATTTCACCGAGGTCAGCGGACTGAATTAATGCAATGGTGGTTAGACTTACCATGACATTTGCTGCGGTATTCTGGTGGCCTAAAACATACCAGCATGCCGTTGGGCGGTAGCTGTATAAGGTACAATGGATGGCGTCCATAGGGATTATGGACGATTTGTGAACCACACCCCCAGCTGCAATAGAAACTCTTCTATGGCTGCCACTGCTGAATGTAGTGCGACGATACATGGTACTCGTCAGGGACTACGTAGGGGCATAGAAATATCCTCTTACGATTCCCAAGAACAGAATCAAGGATCATCAAAACGATTTCACAAGACTTATAAGCAACGGATCACTCCCAGAAGGGACCGGGAGATATTTTTATATTCGCTGACGCATCTATGATTGAGTGCAGGGATCTTCTCTGAAAACTTAAATTTGTCCAATGCACACACCAAAACCCGTATATTTGCCTGGTAACCCGAGATGAATCTCCCCAAATGATTGAATCGGATGCTGGTGAATTTATCCCTAGCGATGGAGTGTCAACAAAACTTAATGCGATTGCTTTGGAAAATGAAGTAACGCTTTGTTGAGTTAGAGGGCATATGGGGATCAAAGGAAACGAAAAAGCAGACATTTTAGCAAAGCAAGGGCTATGGGGTTCCAAGGTCCAGAAATATATTCTGCCGTTGGTGGAGGCCCTAATCGAGAAATGGATAATAAAATTGCCAAAATTGATGAAAAGTATGACAACTTGCCGACAGTATAAGAAAGGTAGAAAGGTAGGAGAATCTATAGAGGTGATGATATTTTTGATGTTTTTAAGCTTTTTTTTGATGTTTTAAGCTTTCGATAATCTGGATCATAAACTCCTGAAGTCTGACCTATTTTTTCCTTACATTCGGTGTATGAACTATTAAAACAGTATTTATCAAACCATATCAGAGTCAGTTGATTTTAAATTTATGTTAATTTATTTCAATTAAGTAAGTAAGTGCAATGTAAAAGACAACAAGAACTAGTCTTATTTGCAATATTAGAACTTTTTTCCTGCTTATAGAGCAGTAGGATTTTTAATAGAGAGAATCTCGGCCAGGCAAAACTCGTAGAAGAATAGTTTTAGGCTTTTGAAGAAAATACCAGGATCTAAATTCCGCATTCGTGTTGGATCCTTCGCTCTAGATTGGCCTTTGACAGTTATACTTTTGCAGGCGATGTCAAAGGATGAAAGATGTAATATTATTTTCAGGACAATAGTCAGCGTTGAAAAAAGGGCTCCTGTTATTTCAAGGTAGATAGTCCTTTATATCCTAGAAAGTTTTTTTCCAATGGCCAGCTTTTACCAAAGAAGTCACCAAACTCTTTCAAGAAAATGTACAGCGTCCCGTAGGTTATGGCTTTCATCCACCACCACACTGCCTTCATCAGAATGCGATCTTAGCAGCCTCAGACAGCATCAGTTGTACTTTTATCGCCTAGGACTTGTAGCCTAGGTCCCCTTCTGTAATTAGATGCATCACATAGATTAAATGTTTGCGCCAAATTGTTCTTACGCCTTTTGGACAACTGCCTACCAGTATAATTTTCGTCCTCTTTTTTAAGTGGCTTTTCCTTTTGGTAGCCAGAGTCTTCCTCTAAAAGCCTTGTTCTGAAGCTGCATATATCGTCGTATCGTATCGTATTTCAAGCAGAGAATATACAGTGCGAAGACGTTCGATTATACCGCTTTTCGGTTACATCATACTCGTTTACTACAACTACACGTGATTTACTCGAACGTCAACAACAAATTATATATATCTATATCTATTATACGATGCCAATCCAATCATATTCACTTACTGGCCTAGAAAGCTATTCTTGTAGATTGTTTCTATATTTATATCGCATTTTAGCTTGGATTCCCAAATTAGTGATAAATATTTAGCTGAACTTCCGAGGTCCACAGTACTCGATGATACTTTTCTGAGGAAATAGATCCAGATTCGTTTTAAGGTATTGCCTAAACTCAGAGGACAACGCTATGATGCACCCTGCACAGCTTAGGGGAGATAAAATTAGGGAAAAGATGATTGGGAAAATTTAACCTGACAAATGTTACAAGTGAGCCATAATTTTTCCCATGAAATCTTTACTGTGCAACAATTCCAGTGGCTTCATAAGTATTATTCTTGTCAGTAGAATTGTCTTTACCACTGGTATCCAGATAAACCGTCGTGTCCTGTGCTGGATTCGAACCCACGCCAGTAGAGAAGAAAATCTGCTGACGTGTGCTCAACCCGCTCGATCACCGGCGTGGGTTACAGGTATTCTTATCGACTATTCTAGCGACTTTTCTACGTAGAAAGAACTAAGTAAAATTTCCTTTGGTGGCTCTGTAGGCATAATGTAGGTTTCTAAACTTGGCGTGCTCTTATACTGAGTAGAATGCATAAATCCAATTTGGAAATGTTTCGCCAAAAGCACTACAACAGTTCTGATGGAAATCAGATTCAACAAAAATTACCATTACATTAAAATGCCCCCTCTGCGGTATCATAGTCCACCATTTCAACAGTTAAACTGCGTAGACCCTTTTATCTGAAAGAAGGCATCTACATTTGTTTAAATATTCAACAGGTGTCCCAAATTACTTGAATGGCGACGATATTTTTTATTAATTTCTAGTAAACACGCTGTAAGTAGAATGCTTAAAAAATCGAATCAAAATAAATTATCAAAATTGCATGTCACGTTGCCTGGTTAGCATGTACATGAAACTTTCCACCGATCAATAAAGTCTTCCTCCTTTCCCTAATAACCCGACACTGAAAGAAGTCCAAAATCGGTGTCAAGTTCTTTGGAATAAGAAATAAAACACCACTGGGACTGGACATCAGCCACTGGCTTCTGGCCACCATCAGAATCGAGCGTCCCATTTAACTAAAAATTCAGTTCAAGTTCCGGCCCGTTCATACTCTATTTCTATGGTTGTGTAATAATGGCTGTCGCCTATTCTGCTGTTCCTCCACCACAATCAAAAAAGGATAAAAATAATTTTCCCGTGACATTGCCCGAGAAATATTAAAAAGTTTAATGAGATACCAGTCAGCAGCGACAAAACAATACCTATTAAAAGCAAAAAGCAAAAAAAATGAATCTTTCCAGCGACAAAATTTCGCAATACAAAAAACGAAATGACCGATAAAAAAACGAGAAGCACAAAGAAAATAAACTGCGCTGCCCGATCCACGAAAAGCGGGCAAACAAAACGTCAACGGCCGACTAACCTTGAAAGTTGATTTCGGCAAGCTGGGCACGCCAATTGCCGCCAAACTTACCGAATTTCGGTGTGGTTTTTCGTTTTGTTCTCTTGCCCCCATATGATGATCGCGAATCGTGATGATCACCACTCGCATGTGCGAGTGGCAGAATAAAATGCAAAACACTTTCAAAAGTTATGCTGCCGTAATTGGAAGAACAAATGTTGTGTTGGTGTGCGGATTTCGACTTCCGTGAACTTGAACACTTGCGCGCCAAGTGTTGTATAATCCGCCAATTAGCGCTCTTCCAGTGCACGAAACCCAAATTTCTTAAGAACGATGGCCGGACGAGAAGTACGTGCCTCAGCCCGGCAAATCTACCTTGGCGATTGTATATCTGGCGGTTACGTATTACCTGGACGATCGCCGAATCGACGAGGCCACTACACAGCCAGCAGATCACCTTTTTACGTTCTCCTCAGAGTTTCGGATCTATCCAAGGAGCTTTTTTGCACATCCCCGGCTGATTTAACGCTCACTTAACTCTCGGCTGTTTATAGAACCGCTGAAATTTCCATTTCTCTTGTTCTTACCGAGATTTTACAAATTTTTATTTTAGCGATGAACTTGCAACACGTGTGTGAACTTCTCCTATTGTGTCCCAGATTTTAATAATTTGTTGTTTTTTTTTGTCTCAGAGGAATTTTTGCGCATCAGCAATAATGGAGCAGACAGTTCATGGCTGCCGAAGACTTTGGAACCCTACCTGTAAAATGAGAGGTTCGGATTTTCATTGTGACTCATTAACAAGGCGAATTTTATTTACATATTTTATGTAACTGGTGTTTCAATTTTTCAGTATTGAATGTTAATTTATGGATAAATTGCGCAAATGTCAAAATTAGACATTTCGCCGATTCGGTCGACTAGTCAGACCAGTCCGATTCGACCTCGGTCGATTGTTGACATCTGTCATTATCAAGGTCAGAGTTTGTTTGAATTTCGCGTTAACTGAAGAAGTCATCTGACATAATTCAGGTGACATCTCGTTATTTATAGAGCTAAAATTAGTATGAAAATTATTGACCAAAACTATTAAATCAAGCCGTAAGTAGTGTGGTTTTTCTTTCAAATATTTAAACTAGAAATAAAACAAGTTTTGAAAGCCTGTCAGTCAATTAGAAATCTTCCATTTATTTCGACTATTTTATTCTCCCTTCTTGTAAATTTTAACTTCAATAAAGTTCTCTTATATAATAAATATCATTTCTTGAAATACTGTTTTGAAACAAGTCCAATCAAGACGCCTTCAAATTTTCATCAATAGATAAAATCGCTGATAGGATAGAATAAAAAATGAAACTTATGACACACAGTTATGAAAGGATTGACGACGAAATTCGACGAACTGGAACACAATTGCACTTCCCTGCGTAATCTCAATGAGCATGGCCAACAACTTACAGGAAGAATACGGAGTTAGTTTAGTCCAAAGCTGTGGAAACACCATAATTCCTCTTATATAATACGCTCTACCAATTTGGTTTGATATTATTATAAGTTCTCTTGTGGCTAGGTTAACTAGACCTTTAGACCGTTCCGCTCTTAACACGTTGACGAGACATCTGATTTAGTCAGTATTCTGTGCTGAGATGTTATCACCTTTGATGAAATAAAATATGGCTCTCGTCAGATCACATGACATGCAAATTTATACTTGATGGTTTTTTTCCGTTAAGATTTCCGCAGAAATGTATGTAGGGTATTCAGATTATACAAAAACACTAGCTTGCCCGTATCCTACGTTGCCCGGGATACCGGTGATTTTTCTTGTATAGTAGATCCTTTCTAGAGGGTGATAACTGAATACACTTTGTCATCTTCCCATCTTCACACCCCCATCTTATTATTCCATCTTCCCATTCACCCAACCTCCCATCTGCCCGTCCCCCCATCTTCCCACCTCCCGTATTCCCATCTTCATATACCCTCATCTTCCCGCCCTTCCATCTTCTCATCTTTCACTCTTCCAATCCTCCTATCCTTCCATTCTACCATACTGTCATCCCCATCTTCCCATCCTCCCGTCTCCCCATTTCCCAATGTTGCTATCGTTCCCTTTTCCCACCTCTCCATCCCCCATTTTCTCATTTTCCTTCCATTTTATAATATGTATAGAAGCGAAAATACTCATCACGAAATCTCCAGAACTATTATAAAGCCTACAAATTTGAAATGTGGCAGGTAGATTCCTTATAGGACGTAGGCATCCGCTAAGAAAGGATCTTTCGAAATTCAGCCCCTATAACTATACTTTTTTGAAAAGTACTGATCGAGATCAATTTTCTGATACCGAACTTAACTGGAAAACATGGGATGAAAAATTCGCGATTTTCTCTACGGAATGGACAGTTCAATTTTAATGAAATAAATTACAGTGCAAAGGTAGGGGATGTGACTTTAATCCTCAACCACATAAAGGTTCACAAAGTTTCATTCCAATCCGCCAGATGGCAATTTACCTTGAACCACCCTATATCTCATTTTAAATCGGTAACCAATTTGCCGTTCAAAAGTTATTAACGGTCAAATGTAAAGTATTATTTTCAAGCAGTCCTCATTTCTTTACACAATCTTATTTGTGCACATAACACCTATTATTATACCAATTTATTACAATAAAAAAAAAAACCAATTTTTTGAAAATTCACTTTGAAACGACTCTTGCGCCACCGTGGTATATTTCAGAGCCATAGTCCCCGAACAAATATTACTCCTCCCTTCATGATCTTTGCAACGATACCCATCTTACCCCCTCCAATGAAAAATTTTTGCCTCCAGCGGCGAATTTTTGTACTAACGGTATAACATTAGCATAGCTATGAATCATCGTCTCAACAAAAGAAATATATTGTGGGAATTTGACCTCAATCGGTCAAGTCATTCAGAAGTTACACGATCACAGACAGACGCACCAACACTTATATATATATAAAGAATATCAGAAAAGCGCAACACTTTCTTCGTGGATTACTTTTTGGTATCCATTAAGATTAGTACTGACTTCCACAGAATCAAAAAGGGTCTGTCAGAGGATCTTGCCAATATTTGCTAAGAGTAGTAATGACTTCTTTATGGAGATGACTGCAAAAATTCTGCATTTATATAAAAATCCGAAATCCGAAAGACGAAATTACTCTGCAGGTAGGCTGCCATTTTGGTTCTAAGCTGTCGTTGAACGTTCGCTCACCTAACTGATCGTTAACTAATGTATATTAAATTATGTATAAATATTGCACGGTTTTACGAAGCTCATTCTATTTCTAAAGTTGAAACCTATTCCTCATTCCACCAACGCTGAGGTTCATGACTTTAGATTTCAAGATCGAATTAGTAGAGAGTACCTGACGAAATCAACAACTTAAAGTACAACAAAATCTTTGAGCTCTAATTCGTGTTTACCTAATGGTTCACAGGCAATTAAATAATGTGTTCGACAATGATCTTACAAGGATTCTTCGTCTCTTATCTGATTTTCGTGAGATATAGAATGGATCCCTCCAGATAAACTGCACCAAATTCACAGTCTGACTACTTAACTGCATGAAGACATCTTGCACGATATGAAAATTTATCTTTACATTCCCGGTAGAGTTATATATCAGGTTCAGGTCATTCCATGAATAATAAGAATTTGTTTGCTCATTGCGATTCTCCACCTATCAGCAAATCTTTCCATCGCCCTTCTGTAAAAATTCGTTTGACTTGGATGTGAAGAATTCAATCAGTGCTTCTTTGACTTTGTGTTTCCCCTCAAATGACTTCGTAGAGGCCAGTCCCGTCAGTAAGGCGAATGGCTATTTTTACCAACGTCTGAGTTGCCATATGAGGTCTAACATTATGCTGATGGAAGAGAACACTTTTTTCTATTCATCAAAATCACCTATTTCTCTTTTAGTGCTGACTGTATTTCTCTTATATTCCTGCTTCTTTATGCCGTCTATGCTTTTCATGGCGGTATAGAAGCCACTTTTAAAAAAAATCCCACTTTGAATTCATTACTGGCTTCACTCAACGCTTCACCCATTTCACCTCTCTAGACCTTACTATCTTGAGCCGTTGTGCATCTCAATCAGGAACTTGTATCGTCCTAGGTCCTTAGAATATCATCAGGCCGTCGTAAAAGGCATCAATTAAAATCCTCAACGCAGTATTTTCAAGATTTCATGACGTGGTAAATTGTTAGCATTTAGATAAGTTAATCGTTGGTCATATGTTCCAAAACCAGCCGTTTCAAATGGATTTCCTTCAAGCACGGACTTCAAAAAACCATTATTGACCCCTAAATTAAACGTCCACGGACCGTAAGTTGCGAACATTTAGCATATCGGCACAAGTTCCTTGGGCCATGATAAACTTGAGATGCAAAAGAGGTTGCCAGGATAAGTTAGTATCAATTTTTAGGCCAAGGTTTTTATATAGTGTTACTGTAATCTATGCAGATATCGTTTGGATATAGTGTTCGGGTATTAAATATTCAATCGAAAACAATCAAACTTTGGGGTTTATGAGAACAGAAGTTTGATACATCTATGACCACAATAATTCACCGCCTAGAAGCTATTCACAAGATGACAAATTTGTAGAGGTGGATACCCCACGAACTCACAAATGCCAACAAGTTTCAACGCATGGAACTCGCTATTTCGTCGAAAAAGAACGGGGCAAAGGATGGATGCTGATCAAACTTCTGCGCAAGCACCTCTGCATCCACGAAAGGTTATGGTGACTGTATGTTGGAGCAGTGCCGCTGATTCCTATTCTGCGGAAATTGAAATAATGCAGCCAGCTTTGGTCAACAGGCATGAAGCTATCGTGTTGCATGATAATACACGACAGCATGTCGCACAAACGACGATGCAAAAGTTGACTCAATTAGGATACGAAGTTTTGCCTCACCCACCATATTTATCTGACTTGACCTGTTTTCATATTGCCAAGACATCCCAGCCCAACTTTATAAGGTATAGAGTATGGATCAACTATTTCACCATTCTTATTCAAAGTTTGAGAAAAGCTAATGCATGAGCAGATGGTTTCAGCTTTCAGATTTAAACATAGTCGTACAGTTTCATCTGTCATCGTATCTTGTTGGCCGTCATTAAAAACTTTTCTGCAATGGGCTATTTTCCACATTTCTTACTAACCAACAGTGACTTGCCGGAAGGATCTATCTTAGAGCCCTAATTGTTCTTTATATTCATTATATATTTATATACATTTATTAGGTGGTATCAGTAGGAGTATAGATTAGATAGATTAAACCATTTTTTTATTATTATTGTTACAACTTGTAATAACTACATGAAATAGTCTTCCGATATACATTCTAGGTCATTGATATATGAAATTAATGATCATGGACGCAAAATCGACCCTTGTGACATACCAAAATCAAAAATAAATATATTTCATAAACGAAGCTTATATAGTACTTAAGGACATCGACGAAATACCAAAGGATACGGAAAGCATGGAAGGGATCGTTTTCGGCGGATCAATGACATGAATAGAACTTTATGGTGCTAGAAGTTCCTACTTGGCGGAAAAGAGTCTGAAAACGCAACTACTGAAAGGGTGAAGTCGCTGAGGCAACTAAATGCTTTCATAATTTTCATCTCTGTACCCGAGGGTGCAAGTCATCTGCAAGTAATCGCCGATATCTTTTATATTTAAGATCAAAATCCGATTTTCCTTTCCTCTATCTCCATATAGCAATGAGTGCCTTAATGGAAACAAATGACATATTCAGCAACTGGACCTATTGATTAACGCAGATTTCCAACTCGGTAATTGTTACAAAGGTTTCAGGTGTTGTTTAAATCCAGGAATTAAACTTTACATGCCTAATAAGCGCAATTAAATATACTTGAGAAAAAATCGAATGAGAAAATCGAAGAATTTCAAGTATTCAAATGTAGAACCTAATTATTTCCGATATTGTGATGATTACACCGATGTAACCGTGCCCAAGTCCAATTTCCCAAAGGTTATCACAAAAGGATGAAAACAGGCGAAAGCACTAGATCGACTGAAACTGGACTGCAGTCGAAGACCGCATAACATACATATAAACGCCACCACCCATTACAGGAGGCGCTAAAAGTAAATGCATGCCATTCAAGTCGGCAGCGCACGAAATGATTATGTTGATGGCAATGAACCAGAACAGTCGACCAGCGAGAGTGCATTGATCTACAAACACAAGTGCAGCAGCACACCAGGCCGAGCGCCGGGGCAACAGCAGTAGCAGCAGCAACATAACACATCAGTCATGATGATCTTCATTACAGGCGCGCTTGCTGCAGTCGCCATCAGGAAGAGGAAGGTGAGAGGGACACCGAGAATCGGTGGTCGAACCGAGTTTACTGACATCGGCTTACGATATAACGAACGACATGTAAATTGGGCTCGAGTGGTGGCCGTCCTTTTCCCCGCGAGTTGCTATTACATCAAAATAAATCATCCTGCACGATGATCGTTTAGAATGGTCAAAATCGGTTCAGAAATTTGCGTAGAAACGATCATAAAGGTGATATGTACACCAGATCCCATGAATACTTTTCATATCTGCGACGATTTCATTTGAGGAGCGCTTTTTCTTCACAATTTTCATTTCGTAGAGGTAAATGATCTCTCGGTCATCACACAGTTTCTTTACCTGATGATGTTGTTCCACTATTCTGCACACAACCCGGCTCGCGCCGCCCGATCACATCCCCCCATCCAAAGCTTTTCGCATCACTTTCTTAATCTGCAGAGATCATGAAACTCTCCACCGTGAACTTTACTACTGAAGGCCATCATCAAAAAACCTGATCGGACCAAAATAACAGGTATGCCGTCTCTTTCGCACATGTTTGTCACTCCCATCATAATATCAAGGCCTTCGACCTTCATTCTTCATTTGAAAAATTTTGCTCTCCTGGCCACATTTCTCTGTGTGTTTGTCTCTTCGCCCCAGCACAGAGACGAACCTCCTCTTGAGTTTTGCAAACACGCTCCAATGAAAGAACGGTGAAAGTCAAGCACCGAGCACGATCCATGATCTTGTACCATGCAGAGAAGCAGCGATCATGCTGCGATCGAGGTTGTGTTTGTGTTGTGTTGTGTGTGGCGCGGGGCACCGTGTTAGATTTTTAGTTTTCTTCGATGGGAATGAAAACCCGCACACTTCGGAGCAAAAAAATCTATGCAACGAAAGATTGAAATGTTGTTTTTTTTTGTCAGTGTTGTGTATGCATGACGATCGCTAACACTGAGTGACGATGAATGAGTTTGTCTCGCTTTTCCTAACTGGATTCCAGTCGTATCGTATACTAGTCGACTTGAAAACATACTCGAGGGGGCCTTTGTATGTATGTGGGGAACCTTAGCCGTCGTTTACATTCTAGCGCAAGCATAACCATTTGTTGTACAGTAACTGCTGGGACGACGTGCCACACTCACCACCAGCTTACTCGATCGATGGTAAGAGTCGCCGCCAGTACAAATTTTCCTTTCATTGATGAAACTCAATTCAGTCTGCCGAGATCGTGTAAACGAAAGCTTTTTTTTTGTATACAATCAGAAAGAAATTCGTTAAATTCGCTTTTATTCTCGTCACCGTTGATTTGAATTCTGTTTACAAAAAATGAGATGTGGTTTTAAAACAATTTTTAATTCGTTGGAAACGGCTAGATTTAAAAGATTTCTTTTATGAAAAAAAAACTAAAAAAATGTATAAAAAATATTTTAAATAAACTCAGCACAATAGAGTTAGTGTAAAGTTCTTCTATCAATCCGTGGTGTATTTATTAAACTAGTGAAAAATATAAAAATGCTAATGTCTGCCGATAGTACTGGGTGCAAAATGTCATCATCGTCAACAACAACAGTAATCCGTATTCAGGAGTATCCTGATTCCACTAAGAAGATTATTCAAACAGCCCCAAAATACCATCAATCCTCTATAACAGCCTACGAAAGCAATAATAACTCACAGGTGAAAGTAAGTGCAGAACAGAATTCGGTGCAACTCTCACTTGTTAGAACTGGGATCAATCAAATTCCAAAACATTCGGATATTATTCATAAAAAACCACCAACAACCAGTAATCAATCACTGCCAATTATTGAAAACTCTACTGTTATATCACGTAAAATTCCGCACAGTAATGTGATATATGTAAATAGTACATCTATTATGAAAAACAATAATTATTGTAAGAACAATAATGATAATGTTAATAATATTGTGAATAGTGTTCAGACACCTTGTGTTGTTAGTACAAGTGATTCAACGTGTAATATTAAAATAACTCCAGCGCCATCTGTTATACAACGTCCACAAACACCGGAATATATTAAAAGTTATCCCGTTATGGATACCACTGTTGCCAGCTCTATGAAGGGTGAACCAGAACTTAATATTGGTTGGTATTTAGTTGTTTAAAATTTTATCTCATTTTTTCTTAATAGAATTTTGACGATTTAATTCAAAAGTCATCAAATTAGAATAATTAGCCTAAAATAGTGAAGTCATTTCCCTTTAATTGAATTTTGAAACAATTTTCACGAGATTAGGTCAATTGTATGCTTTCTGTTTGGCCAAATTTATATATTTAGTGATGTAAATTATTGGCGGATATTTGCCTATTAAATTTTTACACTTGTGTAAATATTGACAACAAGTGTTGCAATTACTTTTGGAGTAAAATCGTGTTCTTTACATTTTTTTTAAATATTTTGTTATTTGTTTATATGCTACAGTGTCTGCTAGTTGGGGTGGATTTCGAGTCACGAACGGTATTTTCTAGTATTCGCATATATTGCAACATTCCATTTAAACTACAGAAAAACTCGACTATTAATAATAGAAAATTGTCTATGACACTCTGTCCACAACCATTTGTACTTTAAACTGATTGTCGAATCACATTACAAAAGATTTAACCCTTATCCCTTAAAAGTTGGCTTAATGTCATTATAACATAAATATTCTTATCGAACGGTTGTATATCTTCAAATAATGTCAAAAAATAGCATTATACAAGTTTTACATCCGAAAACAATCATGACAAAAAAAAACATTTAAGGACTAAGCCAAGCAATCATTTGAGAATTCGGCTCGAAGCACGAAATAAAAATACGATATTTCTATTACTGGTATGACTTATCCTAACTTTTCACTAAGTTATTTTATCATTGATGTCGCTGTGTGCAGCTTTCTAAAAATTTTATACATGAA
>QYTT01084200.1:68496-84149 GCA_006980735.1 Dasypogon diadema
AATAATAACTCACAGGTGAAAGTAAGTGCAGAACAGAATTCGGTGCAACTCTCACTTGTTAGAACTGGGATCAATCAAATTCCAAAACATTCGGATATTATTCATAAAAAACCACCAACAACCAGTAATCAATCACTGCCAATTATTGAAAACTCTACTGTTATATCACGTAAAATTCCGCACAGTAATGTGATATATGTAAATAGTACATCTATTATGAAAAACAATAATTATTGTAAGAACAATAATGATAATGTTAATAATATTGTGAATAGTGTTCAGACACCTTGTGTTGTTAGTACAAGTGATTCAACGTGTAATATTAAAATAACTCCAGCGCCATCTGTTATACAACGTCCACAAACACCGGAATATATTAAAAGTTATCCCGTTATGGATACCACTGTTGCCAGCTCGATGAAGGGTGAACCAGAACTTAATATTGGTTGGTATTTAGTAGTTTAAAATTTTATCTCATTTTTTCTTAATAACACATGTCAAGTGTGTCACTGCCAAAACACTTCCCTTAAGTTTTTAAAATTTTAACGATTTAATTCAAAAGTCATCAAATTAAAATAATTAGTCTAAAATAGTGGTCATTTCCCTTTAATTGAATTTCGAAACAATTTTCACGAGATTAGGTCCCTTGTGGAATCTCTTTTTGTATGCTTTCTGTTTGGCCAAATTTATTTATTTAGTGATGTAAATTATTGGCGGATATTTTCCTATTAAATTTTTACACTTGAGTAAATATTGACAACAAGTGTTGCAGTTACTTTTGGAGTAAAATCGTGTTCATTACATTTTTATAAAATATTTCGTTATTTGTTTATATGCTACTGTGTCTGCTAGTTAGGGTGGATTTCGAGTCACGAACGGTATTTTCTAGTATTCGCATATATTGCAACATTCCATTTAAACTACAGAAAAACTCGACCATTAATAATGTCATGAGCCATCGTGCTATCAATGCATCACCATGTCCTCTTCATAATGCCTTACAAGACCATAATAACAAGTGATGGTATAGTTCAGCGTATATTCTATAATGTGCTCTAGAAAATCGTCTATGGCACTGTGTCCACAACCATTGTCAAATCACATTACAAAAGATTTAACCCTTATCCCTTAAAAGTTGGCTTAATGTCATTATAATATAAATATTCTTATCGAACGGTTGTATATCTTCAAATAATGTCAAAAAATAGCATTATACAAGTTTTACATCCGAAAACAATCATGAGAAAAAAAACATTTAAGGACTAAGCCAAGCAATCATTTGAGAATTCGGCTCGAAGCACGAAATAAAAATACGATATTTCTATTACTGGTATGACTTATCCAAACTTTTCACTAAGTTATTTTATCATTGATGTCACTGTGTGCAGCTTTCTAAAAATTTTATACATGAAGATGAAAGCAACACAGCAATTAAATTAATTTACGACTAATATTTGGGAATCTGGCTCGAAGGACCAGTAGTTTTTAGTATTCTCATCCATTCCATTCTCTTTTTTGTTTTAAACAAATGTGGCCTTTCCAGCAGACAATAGCAATTGGTTTTTCATTATTGACTTACTTGATCTGATTTTAACTAATGTGTTAATGTGCGTATAAAAAAATCTAACCTAAATTACTTCTTTCTATCTTTAAGGGCATATAAACGCAAATGAACTCGTGACAATTTCTACCAACAAGTATTCCCATCAACACTAAACTTGGCCCTTTTTTCTGTAGCTTATAATAACATTGTTCCAATTCAGAGCGCGCACATTAACTTCAAAAGTTGGATACCTTGAATATAACTTTCATTGAAATTCAAAGCTATTATGAAAATATCAACAATACCAGCTGCTTACATAGATCTTCAATGGAATTAATGGCAAGAAATTTTGAGTTTTACTAAAGGTTTGTTGGTTCCGAAACAAGTAATCTTGTTTCTTGGCTTTAGTTTTAAAACATTTTCTTCAGCTTATTACTATATTCCAGTATTATTTGGTTATATATTTCCCTTTGGCTTATTCTTGAGACTAATATTGTTTTTAAACTAAATAAGTCTTTTAAAAGGCTGGCATTATATTACATCTTACCCAAAAGGAGGCTACAAATCATCTTTTGATAAAAGAACCCACTATCGTCGTCGTCATCTTTGGCTATATAAACACACATTGTCCTTTAATTTTCTCGACCACTTGATACCTCTAAAAGCAGCCTCATGGTAATTGCCACCAGTATATGGTCCAGTCGTTATGATACCCCGATAAAGATTTTTCAATAAAACTTACCCATAACTTTCCATTTCCTTTAAAATATATTTTGGTAGAGAAATGCAGTTAACTTGAGAAAAATTTCATGAATTCCAAACAACCTGAATCCATCTTCTTCATACTTGTGTTCGATTACGTAACACAAAATCTTTTTCTGAATGTTCCATTGCATTATCCAAAAAAAAATGCAATTTGTCCCATCTTCAAGTCTTCTCTGATAATCAGTCATTTCCGACAAATAGGATATTTGCTCCGTCATTCGCCCACACATTCAAGAATTTAATTTTCTCTTTAAAAAAAAAAATATTTAAAAATTCTCCTCTGACCATCCAAAAATAAAAGTTATGTGTTATTCAAAACAAGATTTTAAAACAAATACCAAAAATTGCACAAATTAAACCGGATTGAAAGATACAGAAAGATTAAAAACGACAAAGAAAAAATCCCAACAATATCGAAGCGAGCAAAAAAAAAAGCACAAAATTTTCGGTACTTGGCCAACCTTGACCTCCAACGAAAAACGCAACGCAGCCGTCAAGATCAAATCACTACAAGCATACAATCGCCACACGTTCATTTATGGTCTGGAAATGCTATTCACCACTCACACACCCAAGCGTGTATTGTGAAAAATAATCTCCAATCTCACATGAAATTGTTTCGCCAACACAAGCTTAATTTCCAGATTAATTTTTTCTCCTTTTTTATGTACTGTTCTTCCACCTTGGCAGTATTTGAACTGTTAAACTTGATTTTTTTCTTTATTTCAATTCTTTTCCTCCTTTGAGCTGATCGAGCGATCGTGTGCTGTTTGAAGTTTGAAGCGCCTGGCTTTCAACGGGAACACCTTTTTTTTGTTGGAAGGTGAGCTATATTTGTGTGAAAGCGCTCACATGTAAATTTAAATAAACACGTATGTGTTTTACATGTACGAAACGAATCCAAGTCGATTGTATTTCCGTGTGCGTCAGATAAAACGAAAAGATCATGAATAGTGAATGATCGTGCAATGTCGCCATGGAGCCCCAACCGTTTAGCTGTCAGATCGACTAGCGAGCCGAAGACCACAAGATAGTGGGCACATTTTATGCGGAAGTCTTTAAACGTAACAGCATTAGAGCGGGATGGAAACCACTCATCACAATAGATACATAGCTAAGTGTGAAAAATCCAGCTTTACTGCGGATTGAGTTACACGAACACTTTATCCATGGAAATTAATGATGGTACATTAATTAGGCTTGGTTACCTCTTCTCGGGCAATTGTCTAACCACGTTTAGTTCTTCAGATTGTTTCGAACAAAAACAAAACAAAACGAAAAAAATACTTGTTACGAGGGCCTTTTCTAGGCACACATACTAATGGTAGAGATAAATTGAGAAAATAGTGTTGAACTCGCACATGGTCAAGGTCGCCCTTTTCTCAAGTGCTATAGAAACGTTGACTTGGAATTTGCGTTGTGGATAGCCCTCAAAGAGGTCGTTATTATACAGAAAACCTCGTTAGAAGTCACGTAGTGAACCGTGAAACCAAACTTTTAGCAAGTTCAAATCTGAAGGGTAAATTTTAGTAATGCCATTTGATAGCAAAGCGGAGACTTTTGATTTATTGCGGATGAATCATTATTTCAGGCAAATTATGCTTACTGACTGACTTGCACATTAGAATTTTAAATGAGAACTGGAGCAAAAAGTCGTCATATTGTTACTTGCAGGAATTATAGATCCATTATGAGGTTTTTTTTTGCTTAAAGTTTTCTACGTTCTAATTTGTTTCTACAGCTTGGTTTTATGAAGGTCAAGGCAACTTGTTCGTTTTTTTTCGTTAGTACTGAGAGAGCAGTATGTGACCCTTAAATGAGTCTATTGTAGCTCTCTTCCCCACTAGTTAATCTAGTAAGATTCGAAGGTATGACGCCACATTCGTCTGCATGTTGATCTATCACTCCAACTAATTTTCGGCCTATATTTCTTCAGACAAACTATTCAGTTATCAAATCTGCCATGAACCTGTCATTAAATTTGACGCTAGGCACCCGCTTCTACCCGAAAATGGGTTACAGTTTTCTTTGACAAATGCTTCTTACAAACCTTTGCTCGTTTTGAACTGTTCTATGAATCAGACTATGACACCCGGCATTACTTCACCCTGTTTTTCTTACATTCCATAGAATTCTATCAAAAAGAGTGAAAGTATCACAACCAAAGACGCAGCCTTCTCTATTACTTCTGCTACCATTCAGGGCTCCGTATTGTTGGCATTTGTTGTTGCCATTCATTATCACTCTACATATAGCAAAGCGAATCTTTTTTAACATCTAAGTGCTGTAGGTCACTACAGCTCCTGTTGCAATGGCAAATATAACACATATATCCACGCATGATCGGCCATTGGATTTTGCTTCATTTGTTCTGAATATTGTTGATCTTCATAAGTTCAGATACAACATCTAGTATTTTTTCACAGACTCTTCTGTACGATCATATCCATAATATTACTCTTTCTTTTCGATCTGAAATTGTAGAATTTGGCCCATTAATCTTGGCAGGGTGGAGTCCGCAATTTACCACATTTTGACAAATAAGATTGTGTTCATTCTCCAAGACTTTCTTCTCGCTATTAGTTTTCTATTTCGTTAAGCGCCATCGATTCTTAATTACGGTCATCGTGTCATCTGAAAGCCCTTCTACCTCATAACCAGATATGAAAATATTTTAAGGTCTACATTGATGATATCAATCACATTATCTATTTTATTATTAGGTTCTAATTGTTTTATATCTACATAACATCACACATACTTCACAAAATCACCATCTAAATCAATTGCTTTAAAAGATCATTCATATAGAATGAAAAAGTCAATGGGACCTGAATTGATCCCTGTGGTGCACCATGGGTCCAAACCTGTAAGCTTGGAATAGTTTCCATTTTCACTCAATGTATTGGGGTGGTCAGAAAAAAGAAAACCAGAAAAACTTAAATTTTCTAATCAATACCTTTTGAACAACTGAACAACTGAACCAAAAGCCCAAGGATGAAAGACACAAATGTTTCAGTTTGTATATTTTTTTATACCCAAGATGTAGGGTATTATAGCTTTGAGTAAACGTTTGTAACGCATAAAAATATTCATGTTACACAGAAATAAACTACATTGCCATTATTGGGAGAAGAAAAGAAGTCGTTTAATAGATGTCCTTCCGTCTGCCTTGAAATTTGGTACACATATCCTTACTAAAATTGAAAGATCAAGTTGGTAAATGGGCCAATTAGGACAACTCCTTCATAGGGTTGTCATATAAAACCTTTAATTATTCAAGTTAGCGGGTCAAAAATGGCGGTCGAAAATGTCAGTTTTTTTTCAGAAGCTTGGCAATTGTCATGAAAATAAGCTCATATATATTTTCGTAGAGTTTTTGGAACTAAAAATGGCGGTATCAATATGGCGGACAGGATTTTTCTAAAGGTCAACAGAATATTCATGAAATGGCAAATATTATGGTTTTTGAGGTTGCTGTTTACAAATATAACATTAGCTTTTGCGAATCCAAGATGGCGGCACATCAAATATGGCGGACACATTTTATAGTTAAGGGGCACTAAACCAATATACTGGTCTTAATCACTCTCAAAGAAATGTGAAAATGTTCTATTAATACGTTTCGTGCTGCAACTAGCGTAGGAGAATTTAAATATCCGTCTCCGGAGACTGACGCCGCACTCAAAGTGTTAACACCTTTAAAAAGCAGCCGAAAAAGAATTGCACGACTATTCGAAATGTGAAACTTATTAAATGATTATGAAATTAGGTATTTTAATGTACTGTTTTGTAATTGCAACACCTTAGGCATCTGTTTCAAACGCTATATCATTATTATATGAAAATTCATAACATGCGAAATATATTTTCTGTTACCAGGCAAAACATAATGTGGTAGTTTCGTTTAAAATTATGCATGCCATTAAAATTTGCAACAAAAATGTAAAATTCACAGCTCTGCTAGTGAATTATTTCACTTCCACTTTCAAATCAATGCTAACAAATATGTATATTGCTTTATAAATTTATCGTATAAACTGTGGTAATATGTCGAGATTTATTTTAAGAATTTGATCACATTTTTAGATATTTTTGTACTGCTTAACAGTGAGGTAGTTTGTTTACATTTTTGTGCATTTCAGAGTTTGAATAGTTCATGCAATTTGATGGAGTTAAAATAGCTCAAAATATGCACAAAATCAATATCTTCATCTTGAATAAAAGAAGACATATGATATCCTTCGCACGTGAGCGATTTGTTGATAGCCCTAACATGGGCACTGTACACGCAAATGAAATTGAAGTCTTCATTAATGTAATAAATAGCATCTTCAAATCCTAAAAAGCTCTCAACTGATGTAGCCTGCATAACATATTTTAGTAAAAATGTACGAATCGCGATATACCTGATTACTGATACATGGACCTTGTCTAATGAGTAGAACATTTGCCACGTACGCGAAGCAGGTAATAATATTTAAAGTAAACCAACGTTTAAATAAATGAGTGCCAACGATTGAGGCATTTTTATAAAAAGAACAACAGGTTGCAGCCTACTGTAAGTTATTGGTCAAATTGTAACATTACAATATTTAAAAATGAATAAGATTTCAACCACATCACTTGCATAGAATTATAGAGGACTAAGTACAGAACTCTGAGGAATACCAGGTAAAATCGTGAAAAATTAGGAAACCAAGTCAAGACATCCTCTCAAAATATTGATTGAACTGATAATTTGAGAGACTATATAAGTGGAAAAATAGCTTTATGAAATGACCAACTATATACAGGATGATTCAGATCAAGGTACCGCAGGGTATACCACGTGATTCCTTGAGCTGAGCTGATAAAAAAATCGTTGCACATACAGCCCCCGCCCCTAAAACCCTCCTCTAACGAATTAGAGCACCTCAAAGATTTTTCGACTATGAATGTTCCCAGATGGAAATGATTGCTCATAACTTTTGAATTACCCTATGGATTATTTGATTATTTGTGATTTTGTTGAAAGTTATCTGTTATTATTTTAATTAATACAGCTGTGGACTATATGATTCTCACGCAAATTTTTATAGTCGCACGATTGATTCAGGGACCAATTGCGAGAGTGGATTCGAATTCAACCGATTCAACTGTTTCGAAATCGATTGACAAAAGTCGAGTTATTGTCTAGGGTTCAATGTTTTCGTACGACCATATAACTAATGAAAGCGCTATAACTTTTCTATAAACCCAAGAAAATGTTTTTTATTGTTTACTATTTGATTCTTTAACTTTTATCTTCCTCGTAAATTAGATAGACAAATCGATCAGATCGAAAAATGTCCGACTGCAATCTACTCTCAATTTTCGACTTGAAGTCGATTTGAAGTAGAATTGACTCTCGTAATAAGCCTTTGAGTTACCGGTGATCCTGGGACTAAATGTGACTTCTTTCCATCTCCTATAGATTTTCGGAGGGATTGATGGGATACACTTTCTTTATTCACCTCGAAAGAAATTTTCTATTCAGAGAATATGTTCTGTTGTTTTCTTACAGGTATCATCTTCAACACTATCGCCATCTTTATAAGATGATACTTCAAAGGACAGTAGACCTATTAAGATCGATTTGTTGAGTATAACAAGTTCTTCCATTAATTCGTCCCGTATAAGTGTTTAGTCCTCTATTTCCTGATGAGACTCTTAGATAAACCTTCTTTGCCAATCGATCCATAGTCGCATTACCTTTGACGCACTCATGCACTGGCCTTCACATTAGCGCAGCATAAGTGACCATCTGTCTTATATATGTATATAGTCAGTTTTGGCTTAAGTACTCAAGTTTTCTCCAAAAAGTCTTTGAGAGTACCATAAAGCTAGAATGGCTTTATCTTTGAGTCTTTTAAGTTGAGAGTTCCAAGTGAAACGCTGATCCCCAAAGTTAGATCTCAATATTTGGTTTCATTTGTAAAATGAATAGCAATTTCCTTAAGAGTCGGAAGTTCCTTCTTATTACAAAATGGACCAAAGCTGTTTTTTGCGGCTTGATTCTGTATTGTTATTATGCGTTATTTTTGTATTAATTCTTCAGTTTTATCAGTATTCTGTATCAGTTTTAGCACACCACACGCTTGTGTTACCCAAATGTCAAAAAATGACAAATGTCAACTAATTGAATTAACGAAAAATAATTCGTTTTTCGCTACCTTGACGCAACAAATAGTAACAATCACTGTTTGTTGCAGTTAATTAAAGAAATTTATCGTAAATGTGAAACTTGCCAAAAGGGTATTTTTGAACAAAAAACAAAACAAAAAAAAATCGTAAACAATTACAGAGAAATTCCAGTCATTAACCTTTAATTTCTTCAATTTTCTAATTAGCTACATCGTGTCAATAAACTCTCAGCATTTAAACCGCTGAGGGATCGATCTCGAAAATTGCATTGGTAGAAAGTGAAAATGGCCTGACTCACTTAAAAAAAAAACAACACACCAGCTGCCACCGTCAAGATACATCAGTGGGGTGGTGTAGTAGCGACAGACAATCGAAAAATCCAAAAGTGGGTGAAAGTAATTTCACTCTCGAACCCATGGAAAATTGTTTCAATGACTTTCATCTTTTTCCTACGTTTTGCAAATTCTTTAATTAATCTCTCTTAACTTTGAACTACATAACGCAAATTAATCATAATCATAAATTTCCCTGAGCCTTTTTTTTCTATTTATTTAGTCATGCGCATTTTTCGTTACGATACACCTCCAAAATTCGCGTAGTCAGTCGTTCACCTTTCATTTCACCAGGGCGAGGTGAACTCAACTCAACTGACTGACACTAGTGACACTACATCTACAATATTCCAACCAAACTGAAGTTATACTCAATTCACCAGCGTGAACAAAACACCGTGCAAAATTTATTATGAAAGTGGGCTAAATTTTCCTTTCAACGAAATAATCTTTCATTCTGATCTCCTCTTTGGTACTTTCTTCCAAGTTTAGATTTTGTTGTTGCTGGTATGTTGGTGTGGTATTTTTGTTGTTGCATTTAGCGAACATCTGAGATCAAATCGACGACATCGCATCGGAGCAACAAACATCTTTTCTGCTCGCATCACATCTTTAAGAAGAAGATGTACTGGCTGGAGATGGAGTTCAATCATCTCTAGCGCCGTGTTCGCGCGCATTTTATTCACACATCAACAAATATTACGTGGCGTTTTAATATATCGCCGCGCCGTGTGCACTTCAGTTGTGTGCTGAATTTGAATCTGAATCTTTTTACTCTTGAAATTGAAAGGTTATTACGCCACCTTCTCTTTTTTCCTCCACCTCTTCATTCCTCAAGTTTTTCTTTCATCATTATCGGCATCAGCGCCATCATCACCAGCGGCGTCATCCATCTAGTTTAAGACGACTTTCTCTTTGATGAAACTTTCGGTGAAAGTTATGTAATTCCTTGTCGTTTTGCACTTTTTTCTTGGCGGCGTTTTGTTCGTGCAAAGTATCTGCAGATTCTCTCTTTTAGTGCTGCATTTGATTGATGGTGATTGCATTTGGATTCGTGTTTCCTGCTTCCCGTTTGTTTATTTTCTTTTTTTTATTTCTGCCAGGAGTATTATAAATTGAGAATTAATTGTACTTCTAAAATTTCACTTTCAGAATTTGATGGGACGACAGTTCTGTGCCGGGTGTGCGGAGACAAAGCTTCCGGTTTTCATTATGGTGTACACTCCTGCGAGGGCTGCAAGGTACGTACAGATTTTGTTTTTTTTCCTTTACTTTTCTACTTTGTTCCACTTTTCCTTTTTTGTATTATATTGTATAGTCATCATTTTTTCCGACATGAGAAAGGGTTTAGGGTAGGTACTTGGGAAAATAAAAGAAAAAAAAGTGTGCCATACGCGTGTCCTATTTTTTTTTTTAATATAATTTCCTCTGGTTATTACTTGCTCATTTTTACCTGGAGTTATTTTTCCCTGAGCACGTAACAGCCCTGTTTCATCATCGCCATCATCATCAGTCAGGCAAGCAGTCAAAGAACCGGAAACTCGGAACGAAATTTAAAAGAAGAATTAAAAAAAAAGTCGTCTAAGACAGGGCTATGACCCTGAGCTAAATAAGATACTCACGCCTATTCCAGACTATTATGTTCATCGGCTCCTTCTTCGTCTTTTTTGTCTTCTCCGGCCGGGGTCGGGTTATGTGTATCAAGGAAAGAAGTGAAAAAAAACCAGTCGATGACAACACTTTTGATTATTTGACATTCAAATAACTGCACCGACTTGTATTAGTAATTTTTTGGACGTATTATGTCTCGTAGAAGATGGCATTGAAATCTTTTTGGCAATGTGAGTTCATTTTTTTAAATGTTCTTAACATGGAGAAGCTGCTTGAACCCGGCAGGCAGGCAGTCTTTGTTCGATTCTTTTTCTATTTTTCTTCTTCCTCTTCTTCTTCTTTGCATTTTAAGTATTCAGCTATCTTTTTCTTAAGTTGGTTGGATTTTTTCTTTTGGACCGTTTCAAGGTTCTGTCCGGACTTATAATTCTTGCAGTGACATTATCACCATCTTCAATGTTTGTAGAATAAATTACTAAGGAAATTTGAAGTTTGTTCAATAAAATTGACAGCAGTAATGAATTAGCAATGAAAACACAATATAACCTTGTTAATATTGCTTTCAAGGGTAAACAACCGTTTAGATTTCATGTGCCGTTTAGAGATTTTTTGTTTGTGGAGTGTATAACTGCGGCTCTAATATTTTCCGGACTTAAGAAAATTATCAATAATTTGTCAGAAATGCATCAAAAGTAAATAAGGTATTGCAGGGGGAATAGTCAATAAATTTTTTTAAGGTATTACCTAAGGAATAAAAAAGAGATGATTAGGAAATTAACTTGGCAAATCTTGCAAGTAAGCAACAATTTTGGTATGAAATTACTGTACAACATTCAACAGTGGCTTCGCAAGTACAATTCTAGTCAGTAGAGTTGCCTCAACCACCGTGCCCTGTGCAGGATTTGAACCCACGCCAACAGAGAAGGAAATCTGTAGATGTGCGTCTCTACCAGCTCGGCCAGCGGCGTGGGTAAAAATTTGTTAAACTGTTTGTTGATGTCTTATGGGGTAAGGTGCAAACAGAATTTTTTATGAGGGAAAATAAGACTACCATTTGAAAAATTAGGCAATAGTCACGTTTTCACATGCCTTGCAAGCATTTTCCGTGACAATATATTTGCTGGCAATCAAAGCCTGTTAAGACCACCATACACTTTTCTCAGAGTATGATTAATGTGGTCATAATAACTCATATTATTACTCAAGTAAATATCGAAGTTTCTGACAAACTTAGGCAGGATGATTTGCGGCATTCCAGTTTGAAACATTTTTCAATTGAACTTACGTGACGTTGCTACTGATTTAAATCGAGATACGTAAATAAAATAAAACAAATCAACCAGCAAAGGTTATTTAATTCGATTTTATTTATGCGTAAAATTTTCAAATCATTCCCCTTGATCATATTCAACATTGTTGTATCGCTTCTTTTGAATCAAAATAAAGTACATTAAGTATCGATACTATGTAACGCAATTAGCTGTCTTATCTGTACTTTCTACCTACTATATTTTCTATTTCCTTTTCTAATCAAGGCTATTCAAATTCAGGATCGTATTCACTAAGCGATATTAAAACCAACCGCACTCATCCTCTGAATAGTACTGGAAAAATGGTTGCAAACATGGATAACGTTAGAGTTTTCCATGCCTTATTGATAGAAACTAGGTATGTATCAATAAATCAAAATATCTAGACGAACCCGAAAATTTCAACTGACTACATAGATATACAGATTTCTTACCGTAGATAAGATTCGATGAACACGAGTGGCGTTCTGCTGCACAACACTCTGTGACATTTGTTTGTGCAGGTCGTAGGGTAGGTAACGTGTTTAATATCTCAATTTAAATACATTACCCTACGGCCTGCACGAACAAGTGCCACAGTTTGTTGCTCAGTAAAATGTCGCTCGTGTGCATCGGCCCTAATTCTGTATAGAGAAACTGGGATCCTGCACAACACGCTGTGATTTTTTGGGTTTAAACAGTAAACCGTTCGCAGTTGCCTTGTCTGATATACATATCGCGCAAATCTGAATTCAAACAGACTATACAACCCTCCATCAAGCCAACTGATCTGTCTGCATATCCCCTGCGCACATGTGAACTTCTGTGGACTATGTTCGGGAAGCTGAAAAACAAGGAACAAAGAAGCGATCCCAGAGGAATGCCATATACAAGAGGCAAAATCCTTCATATGCAATCCTTTACACTATTCAATTACAGAAATTGTTGTTCGATAGAAGTGAAAGCTTACGGCTAACTTAGAAAGTAAATTTAGATGGTTAGCTAAGTCGGTAGACTTGGAATAATCCCACAAAACGCTTACACAGAAGAGCTGTTTCACAATTGTGACACTTTCTAAACTCGACTAAACCATCCCTTCCAATGCCTTGAAGAAAAAACATAAAGGGTTTATTGGGCGGAAATCGATAGAACCATTAGGTTTATGATAATATTTAGCGACTAAAATCACTGGTATTAAAAATGTGAACTGATTGTTGAATGTTTTCCTGTCCTCTAAGATTTACTGTGCCTTCCAGACGTAGTATAAAAATAAGTCATTAAAACTCGCACGCACAAAGCTTTATTTAGTTCTATAATACGTAATTAAATTCCTATTTTCCTTTAGGAAAAGTTTCTGAAGCAAGTCTATGGAAAATTTTGATATTTTTGTTCTCAACCACATATCTAAATATCTGATGGGAGGATGACATCATTACCGAAATATATAAAAATAACTGCGACAACAAAACTAAAGTTGTTTCCAGTCTTTAAACCAAATAATCCGGATATAAATCAGCCATCCGTTCTCACCCCCATTACCTCCATTTGTATATAATAACCGAAAATCATTCCAACCAATCAACTGATTAGTGATTACGTCAGACAATTGACGTGATCACTGAACTACCCAACAAGAAAAGCCTCAAATTCGAGTTCAAGGCCTCTTCTCAACATTTTCATGTACCCTACCTACCTATACCTACCTTTCAATGACGACAATATTCTAAGATAGGCAAATTTTACGTGGAAATATTAAGCGAGAAAATATCATTCTGGGACTACGTAATGGCTATTTTGTAGGTGAGCAACAATTACCCGTGGAATAAAAATATCTTAAGTATGGCCTTCACTTTGTTTATTGACCCCCTTCCTAGTATCAGTATTGAAAGTGGAATGCCCAAAATATCTGCCACCACACCACAACCACACCATTCAGGAAAATATTTTGCAAGTGCCGTGACTATAAACATTTTGAAATATTTAAATAGCTTTTCAGGCAGCAGCATACAACCGAAATGTTTAATTAGAGAAATAATATCTTCTCAATTACCGCCGTTTCCATTGTGTTGTGCTTGTGCTGTTTTGTGTTTTGTATGTATCAAGAAGAGAAATGAGGAAGTGAAATTTCTGTTTTGTTTGCGATAACCTCAAAATATGATTTTGGGAAAGAATTTCATGATCTTTTTTTTCCCGATAATTGTTTTTAGGCATTGAATTTATCGTTTTGTGAAGGCGCCTGATTTTTTTATTTTTTATTTTTTTTTTTAAATAATTCTATGAAAAACAATCCCGCACCACAATTACCCCGTAATTATTCTAATTTTCGTGAAGCTCATTAATTTTTCTTGATGGATACGATAACAGTTTTTTTTTGTTTTCCTTATGTACTGTTTTACCTTATGTTTTCTTCTTCCTTAAAAGTTTGTTGACAATGATTAACTACTACTAGAGCTGGGTAAAGCAAGAATTGTTGTATTACAGATTAATTACCATACCTGAACAATTCATGGTAATTCACGGTGACCTACCTTTTGCGCGTAACCCCTTCACTTCTGTCGACCCCTATCTTGTATATATGTATATGTATTGCTTTGCTTCTACAAAATATCTCTCTGCCCTGCTATAGAGCTGTTAATCTGCCTTTCATTTCTTTTGGTTGGCGGCGTTTCATGTATGGCATGTTATCGACCCGCCACAGAGTGAAGTTTACGTTGAAACACATTCAAACAATATTAGCGCCAACGTTGATAATGCGATGGTTTTGTATGGTTTATTTATATATATGGGCTCGTATGGTATGGTTGTGTGAGTGCCTTCTGACGGTGACGCGGTAATTGACCACACTAAATGTGAATGAACGCGTTCAATGTCAAATTGTTATCGAAAAAGTGAGCTTTTTTCTTGATCCGTTTTATTTTGATTAAACTTTAATCACCTCTATCCTCGTTTCTCTCTTCTTTTTTTTTAATTATATTAAGTATAAAAGGGCAACAATTCAATTTTTATTGTGTGATTATGAGATTCACTTTGTTTCTTTTTTTTGTTTTCTACCAATTAGTATTTCTGGGATAATAGTAGATTGTTTTTGTTGCTGTTATGTAAGGTGGTCTCTAACAAAACAAAATAATTCAGCTATTTCGTTGTACAGCGTCTAAAGTTTATGTTGAATATGATAATTTTGAGTTCACGGTAATTCCATGAACTTGAATTCTTAAAAAAGCCTGATGGCAGGTAAAAATTTGTGTATAACTGGCAGGCGTTTTTTATTTGATAAAAGATTGCATTTATGAGATAACTGGTGAGAATACATTAGCAATAAAACAGTAATTTTGATAGAGTGGCCTTACAGATTTCCTAATAATTTTGATTGGCAATTTTCTAAACGATGTAGGATTGTGTTGCAGGTTTAACGTTTAACTATCCGAGAAGCAAAAACGTGTAGAAACTGTTAAAGCCAGTCATCAAATATTTATCTAATAATAAAGTTGAGAAACGCAGACACAAAATGTTGATAATAATTTGACATGATTACGATTTTTGTAGGTCCTTTAAAATCAAATATCATAGAACAAAATTTTAATAAACAAATAATTCTATGGCTTTGAAATATAACACGACTATTTAGGCATCAGCTAATTTTACAATTTCATGACTTAAGCCAACGTCTCGCTAGAATGATTTTACATATAGAGAGAACAGCGAAGGACCCAAAATTTATCCTTGCGGAATTTCCAATGTTAAAGAAGAGACTAGCTGAGATTTTAATTTATGGAACAAATTATTTATTATGCCGAAGACTCTGGTAAAGGCGATAAATACAATCACAAGAGTAGAAAATGCATACAGATAACCCGGTCGTTGTAGGAAACTTGAAACTTCAAAAAAATAAGAATGCTGATTTCATTTCATTCAAGATAATACACTGAAAATATTTTCAATTTCAAATTA
>QYTT01084201.1:2303-15761 GCA_006980735.1 Dasypogon diadema
ACATATTAATCTTAAAGTCATTACAGATTTAGTTCAAGGTTCAGTATCGCAAATTTATAGCGGGCTTATAGATGCCTACAGCCATTTTGTGCTAGTCATAAACATTTCTACAAGTAAAAATTCACGACCTAGGAATGCACCTATTAGAAGAACGAAGAACGAAAAGAGAAACGAAAAGAATCGCGTACATATAAATCATTCTAGAAAAATATACAAAAATAATAATGAAATTAGCATGATAAGTCCGAAATCCACATGTCTGTCCAGAGTATTATATGTAGTTTAGGAACGCCAAGTCGCCAATTGTAAAAGGGAAGTAATCTTAACAGGGGTCCAATCCAGCTAGATTTTGACGTAAACACGACCACGATAATTTGTCCGGTATTGTTCGATATAGAGAGTTTTATTAAACCATATAGAGTAATGATATGGTTTATTGAAACTCTCTATATTTACATTTATTTTCTTTTGCTAGTTCGTCAAGATCTTTTCAATATTTCTTAGTTCTTTCACTAGGATAGCTTTTTTTTAGCAATTTCAGTCTGGTAACTGTAGATCTTAGTTAGCTCTACAATTCTCAAATGAAGATTTTCGTACTTTGTAATCTACGTGTGAGAGAGCAGTATTATATTGAATTAGATTGTTCAGAATCTTCCGGTTGCTTTATGAAATTCAAAACAAAAATTCGAAATCTTCAAATTTCAGCATGTACCTACGTGTTCAATGAAAACACTTTGTTCTACAAAACTGTACAGATTGATATTCAAACAGATTTTTAAGATTGTTGAAATAATTTTCACGGTTCACATAGCTTCTGCAAGATGTGTAAAAGTTGAAAGAGAAGTGCAGATTTTCACTCTAGGTTCTCAAGATACATATTTGCATATAAAACCGATAACTGCATATCATATAGAAGTAATTTCTTTAGTTTGCATGTTTTTAAAGTATGCTGAAACAGAATTTATAAATTGCAAATTAGATATGTGCCATTCTCCTAGATAAATTACATCACAAAAATTCATGATTTCAGTTTCTCTTAACACCTACCAGTTTTCTCTTCAGTGATCATTCTTCTGTGATCGAGCTTACCTGGTTACTGGCTTATCCCCATAGATACCCAGAACACAACTACACCTGGGAGCCATAATTTAAAGTTATGCGGTGCAGTGGCAGAGGTAGCAATTGTGTACGTGTACGTCTTCTACGCTTCCTTGCGGAGAGGCCATGTCATCCAGTTTGATCAAATTCAACAGAGCAGTAGCAAACAAGGCATCAAGGTAGGCGATGATGCCGAAAGCAATTGGATTCTCCACATAAGATCAGTTGTGGAAGTTTCTAATTGCAGTAATATTCTGTTGGCGGTTTTAGTTCATTGGAGAAAATTCCTATTCGTGATTCCAGCAGTTCTTATTTGGAATTTGATACGCCGTGGACAGACCAGCAGTGATCTTGAGTGAAAGATATAACGCTGGTGATCATAGCTAAAATTATTCAATGTTCCTTCTGCCTATCTGTGCATGTGTTGTGTATCTGAGTGTTTCTCACTAAGCTGATAGTGATTCCATTAAATATACTCACCTGTACAGGTGAGGTGCTCTGTTTCAATGTCTGATCGCAGAGAGTTTGTTCGTTATGGTTGGTGTTGTTTTTGCCTTACGGTTTGTGATGTGAAACGAAACGTCATCCGTGGTACTTTCAGGAATGGCATTTGACACACATAGTTGCAGTCGCTGATCGAGCATAGTCGACATAAATCTCACTTTCTGGTTATTAGCTACTTTCTACTTGTCAATCTGTGCTAAAAATAAGTTGAAGCTGTTATAGCGAGTGTAGAAGATTCAAGTTAAATGTTCAATTTGTAATAAAACACGATTGTATCGCCACAGATCAGTCGAGTTCAGTGATCTTGTTGCAAATGGTTTTTGTGTATCGAGCAAATTTGTGCTATAAAATAGTGATCTACGCCACTCACTAATGCTGCTAATAATGCTAATGAAGAGTCAGAGATCATTCCTGATTAGTGTGAACACAAAATGTGATACGTTCTCTGCTTGTATTTTATGGAAGAATGAATCAAAATGCTGCTGAAAGTTTGGTATGTCCAATCGTTTTTGTTGTTACTCCATCTAGTCACCTATAGTTAGCCTGATTTTGTGTGAATGCTGGAATAATGAAAGTTCTTCCTGTGAGAGTGTGTTGGAATGATTTATGCAACATTTGTGTACAAATTTTTATAGAAAGGTGTTAATGGGACTTTAGCTTGAATAAGTATGTGCTACATTTAAGCAGTTGGGTGCCAATTACTTAAAAAAATTCTATAACTTTATAGGTGGAAATTTACATCCCAAGGTAATTGGTAACGTTGCCAAAATCGTTACAAATTTTGAAAAATAAGTTATTGTCGTTTTTGTTCTTCACCTGATGTTCGAACAGCTGCGATATTGTACCAGTATTATGAGTTTTGAGTCTATTAACACAGATACGTTGCGATTTTGTTAAACTTATCATTTAAAGCAACTGAGTAAATATACAAAACATGATGACTTATGGTAAATATATCGCAAGGTATACATTTTACTCTGGGGCATTATTGGAATATTAGGAGGGTATTCAGTATAGTATCTTTTGGTTTTATCTACAAGAGCACTCATAGACATAATGTGATTGTGCTTCTACTGTAAGTTTGTTGCACGAAACTGACGCTTTTTGGAAATTATTCTACAGTAACCTTAGAAAACGACAAGGCTAAGTGGATGCAGAAAAACTTCGCGAGATTCTGTCCTTTTTTTAACTGATGTGATAAGTTAATTAGTCAACAAATAGCCTAGGTGTCTGGGAAGTTTTTGCCTTATAAGAGATATGGTATCACCTAACTTTTGGGACTTTCATTTTTAATGATAACTCCTTTATTACGTCACTTAAAGTATAGGTAAAAGGAGCTAGGGAGAAGGGATCTACTATCTCTACTGTTTTCTATAGGAACCATTCGTTTGATATTTAACTATTTAAACTATATGATCCTTCACTGATCCCACCGTATGCACACAAGAATTTCCTTTTCATAGATGTTGATTTTTGCTCTAATGAAGACTGTTGACCACTTTGTGGCCACTCTTCTTTATGGATTATATTGTGGCAGGTGATTCATTTTTCTCAACGGTCATAATTTTGAAAATCACATGGAAGTAACGAGTACCACCTCATTCTTATGTATAGTAGCTCCCATGTGGTTAATTGGATTCATTCACAAATTTAAGGAATATTCACCGGTCAGTTTGTTGTGAGACTTTACAGAGAGCACACAGTTTATTTTAAAGATGTGAGATTGATTTGGTTCTGAAGTTATTGTGCCATGTACGTATAATAAAAGACATGGAGATGGGAATTACAGATGATATAACCAAGAAATCTTTGCTGTTGCATTGAATCATGTTGGAAAATAAATGCCTATTTATGCAGCAGGCAGAAATAAAGTGCACAAAAAAACTTCGACATAGTCCAAGTAGAAAACACGGAAAAAACAGGTGGACAGACTATATTAACGGGAAATGAAGAGGATGTTATTCTTAAAATCACTAACTATTTCATCCGAGTGATGGTATCCGTTTACTAAAATTGGTGATTTGTGGACTTCAAAACTGTATTTTTTTAAATTTCATAAACATTTGGTGCATTATCCTTAATCCTAAAAAATTTTTACACTAAGAATAGGATTTTTTTTTCTCCTAAAAGGTGATCCATTAAAAGCTCTTTAAAATAAAAAAGAAATAGCTCAATATCTATTTCCTTACAAAAGTTATTAACATTTTTGTGTTAGGTGAAAAGCGCCTTCAACTTTGAGTTGTTATATGGGATCTTTCACAATAAGTGCTCTATGTCCATGGCTGAGGCGAACGTCTGCGGATTTTCTCCCTTGCTGGCGTGGGTTCGAATCCTGCACAGGGCAGGATTTATCTGGGTACAGTGGTTGAGGCAAGTCTACCGACAAGAATTTTGCTTGCAAAGCCACTGGAATATTACACAGTAATAATTTCATGCCAAAAATTTGGACTCACTTGCATCATTTGTCAGGTTAAAATTTCCCAATCTGCTCTTCCCTAATGTCCTTTCGTCTAAGCTGTTCTGTGTGTGACATAGGCTAAGGGTTATCTTTTGAGCTTAGGCAATACGTAAAAAAAACATACATATTTGTATTCTGAAAATTCAAGATCTTTTCACAAGACGAGGATTATTCCTCACTTGGGCGAAAGATTCAAAAATTTTTCTCATAAATTATTTTGCAGATCTTATTTGAGTTCGATACACAAAATCTAATGGATTCAGATCGGGAGATCTGCCACGGCTAATCCATTTCGAACCATCAGTTTCATGTAAGTGAGGAATGGGCTGGAGCGCATGAACCACATTCTACTTCGTAAATCTAGTGGAATTTTCTCTTTCAATTCATCCTTAAACGGACCACGTAGGAATTTCATAATTGGCAACTTGAAACGTCCAAATAACGTAAGGTTTACACTCTCACAAGTGGAGATTACGGAGGTTACCATCAGTTACCATCAGGTTATATCAGCAAATATAATTTGTGAAATAAATTGTTGACGATTTAACAACAATTCGCAAAAAAATTTTCTGCCTCCATAATCTCTTGATTCCTGAGCTTGTTCCGGTTGGTAATGGTATGGGTGGTAGCCGTAACTTTGTAAGATTTTGTAAGCAGCGTTGTTCTTCGAGCATACAACGAAAAAGGAGCGGAAACAACCAGGCAAAAGTGAAGCCAATTTGCTCACTAACACGTAGAAATTCCGGTTCACTTTACAGTGTAAAAATTGACAGCTTGGGCTAACTCACGGTTTACAGACTACAAGGTTAGCCAGGTTTGTAATTTGAATCGCCATTTTGTGACGTTACGTTATTTTGTTCTCACAGCTTTCCCATTGTGGCAATTTTGCAACGAGTGATGTAAATCTAATGTAAAATAAACGCGGATTCTATTGTATTAAAAATTACAGACAAAATTCATTAAAAATCACGTCTCTTTTGCTCGCTTTCAATTGGAATGCTACCAAAACAATGTAGCCAGAGTGACGTCATGCATGTCAAATTGCAAACCTGGCTAACCTTGTAGTCTGTAAACCGTGGGGCTAACTCAGGAAATTTTGTATGGAAATTTTCTAGCCCCAGCTGTCAAACACGCACACACTCAGAAAATTTTTGGCTTCACCTAAGTTGCATGTGATTTGCTCTGTTGTTTTGCTCCTTCTCTGTTCTCATCTCGAAGTATTAGATACACCAATTTTAACGGCTCATGCTTATGTGAACATCGTCAGAAATTAACCCCAAAACACAGGTTTTATTTTCTACTTGTTCGCTCATAAGAACGCGGCCCCTGCTCTCCGATGGATACCTTCGAACGTTGAGCTATTTGATAAACATCTGCCAGGATATCATTCATGGTATCGTTCGTTCGTAAAGGAGCTGTCTGCCATTTATTATTATTATTATTACTTATACAGGGTGCATCTAGAACTCTAGAATATCTAGAACATGTCGCCAAATACGCAATTTTAAATTGTAGTAATCGGAAAACAAAAAACTTACGTACAAATTATTTATTTGTGGCTCCTTATAAAAATTTAGTTTAATTATTAGCGACATTACAAAGTCGCCGAAATTTTGAAACGGAGTTCACAATGAAACGCTTGGGTAATAACAGTTGCGTTCCATTGGGGTATGTAAAGTACTCCCAAGTACTTCTATCTACTCGCAACTACTGAAGTTCTTTCTGGCGAGTAGATATATTTTGCTCCTAACAAAGCAAACTTGCGTTCCATTCGAAAAGTACTCATGAGTACCTTACACAGCCCAATGGAACGCAGCTAATAATCGACCGACCAGCAATGTTAAGCAGTAAGTGGCCCGGTCAGTACTAAGACGAGGAATCGGTTGTTTTTTGTTGTTTTTGTTATTTGTTTTTTTAAATAAATAGTTTCCCTTTTAGCCCAAACTATCCCAGTAAAACAGTGTACTAAGATTATGCGCCCTCACTAGCATGTAAGACACGTCAGTGTTAGCAAGGTGAGATTTAAGAAAAATAGAAAATTAGTGTATTTTTTGACGACGCAATTTTAGTATAATATATTCTCAGAGATTTTTAAGTTAAAATATTCCATAAGATCTTTAACTACTAAACACATGCGGTTAATGAGTTCATGCTTTCCATAGTTAGTTCTTAGCACGTTGACTACCGCAATTATCATAAAAACTTTCGTGAGAGAATTCCATGTTAAAATGCCCTCGTTGTGAGAGAGTTTTTTAAGTGCCGGTAACCGGCAAGAGAAGGCGACCTTTCAAATTTTGCGACTATTATTCCTAAAGGACACTTTACCCACGAGTTTTGAAGAACCAATTTTAGAATTCAATAGTTGGTTCATAAAGGCTATGTCAGCAACTCTACCATTCTCTAACTAAATCAAATTGAACCGTTCGTGAAAAAGTGTAGGGATCATAGGCAGTTCTTTGAGCTCAGAACGGACTCTATGCGGCCCATTTTAATAGCATAAAAAGTATTCTAGAATTGAAATTGTGTCTCAAGTGGTAGCTAGACAAACGTATTGTACAACGTTAAGGTAACTTAAAGGCTGGAGAATTACCCAGATCAATGCTAAACAGGTTCGCTGCCACCTTCACTAGAAAAGCTTTTGTGAGAAAAATAGATGCAAAAATGCATTTAGCAAGAGACAGCTTTAAAGCGTAATGCACATGTGTGGCGCTGGCAGCGAACATGTTAATGGATTCAAGTATGGATTTATTTTGATAATAGAATAAGATTGAAAAATAAGGTCAACTTTGAATCACAATAATTTCTAAATCATTATAAACTGAAAGACCCAATAATAATTAATAAAAATCAAAAATCAAATTCCTTAACAAAATTAAGCCAAAGTCGTAACCATAAAGTAAGTCCAAAAACGCATAAATTACTCAGCTAGAAGTACTCTCAATGATATATATATATATATTAGAATGAAAGTAGAATTTCCGTGGAAGATTTTAGAGTATCCAGACAGAGAAAGGCATACTCCCTTTTCAAATTAAATCTCAAAGTTGAAGGCACTTTTCACCTAACAAAAAATATTAATAACTTCGGAAACAGGTATTGAGCTAATTCTTTTTCTGTTTAAAAGGTTTGTCAACGTATCACCTTTTAAAAGAACAAAATTATGTCCTTCGTGTAAACATTTAGATTAAGGATAACATAATAAATTTTGTATGAATATTTTGTTTAAAAATGCAATTTTAAGGTTTGATAACTCAAGCATTTGAGCTTAGTAAAATAGGAAATATTCTCTTTTAAACAAGTATTCGACTTTAATCCTGCGATAACCTTAAAAGGAATTATAAGCATTTAAGTGACTACACTACGGAAAAGGTAAATTCTATGGGGAAGGAGTGACTTTTAGGGAAGGGAGGTCTAGAACAAAAATGTGGTCCAAGGAATCGGATAGCAGACTATATCCTATTTATGAACCCTACAGCCTATATATAAAAAATACAATATAGAAACAAAAATAATACATATGCAAAAAATACATTAAAAAAACTACGAAAAATGTCTCGAAATCTGATATAAATGTGAGATAAAAACTAATTAAAAAGTAAAAAAAAAGTCTCCAAAGAAGATACAATAAATGTCACAAATAATTTTGGAAAATAAAATATGTAAGGGAAAAGGTAAATGGGAGCTCCAACAAGAGTCGAATAATTTTGTACTTAAATGCGGAAAAAGGAAGAAAACCTACAGAAACGATAAATGTTGAATGTTGATAGTTAATAGTAAAATATTTCATTTTAAGAAGTACGAAGATTACATAATCTGAAAGGTACAGATACAAAGTGTTTCATATAAATAAAGAATAAAGAAAGTGACGATTAACAATAAAGTAATTATATTGAGCAAAAGCAAAATATTTAAGTAAACAACTCAAAATAATTCAGAATAGATGCAGAAAGAAAGATATTAGGTACTACAAGAGAAAAAAAATTAACCAAAATTAAGCGGAGAATCGAAAAAACACATATGTATATGAGTTACCCACATAGAGAATGAGCTAACATCCATTTATCGTTAATATTGGATGTAAAATGGAATTTATCCAGGAAGTTTCGGTTACTACAATAAAAAAGTAAAATATTTAAATAAGTAGGTTTAAAAGTTTCATAGAGTTATAAATGGACTTTCGTATACTTTTACCGAAGTACGTACGCTCGCCAAATCGAACGCTGCACGAGGGATGCAAAAATTCACGTGCCGAGTTGATTGCAAGAAATTTAAGGCATAAACACAATCCGGCCTTGAGGCTTCCACAAAGTATCGTGGAGGCCTTGTCAATTTTGTCCACAAATGCTTTTCAATGTGGCAAATGAGGTATTACTAAAACCTTGACAAGCTATTTTCATACCTAAAGCATTAAGGAGTTAGAAATTAACCAAAACTGCCGAAGGTATCCATATATTGTTCGTATAGTTGCATTAATATGACTGCAGCAGGTAAATTTCGAGTTAAGTTCACACCCAAGACTTGATGGTTGCGGTGTACGGCATTTAATTTATTGGATTACTTTTAGAGCAATGAAATCAAAAGTTTTGCTGAAATCTAGTTCCGTTAAAACTGTTAGGCCATGCAATTATTCAAAGTTACGTTAAATATAACCGACTCACAGCTGCGAAACGGACGAAAAGTGGATTGCCAGACTGATAGAAAGCCGTTATTATTGACATAAATAACAGTTTGTGTGCGAATAGCTGTGTTGTTTTGAGTAACGGAGTTATGAAAGCTCAAAAGAACGGCTGCAATTTATTGAGTACAGAGTTAATACTTCTTCTTGTCTTTTTCTTTTCTTAAGCAAACGTCAGCCACGAAGCACGATGCTTCTTACAAACTTTCTATTTGATAGGTCCGATGATGTGATCGCATCCTCTAAACATAGCTCAGAGCTACCACATATGAGTCATGGGTTTCCTCAAGGGTCTATATTAGTCCTCCTATTTTTAAAGTATGAGGTAGTACATGACGACTTTCAAGTGTATTGCACAGCCAGAATAAATGATGACTTCACAAAATCCTTGTTAGGTCTCTGAGTAACAAATTTTTACTGAACCCAGAAAAAGGTATTGCTTTTTCAGTTGGGTATGTAGATACCGGCAGTTCCGCACACATATTTCCAGTTTCCTTGGAAGGAAACGGTTTGAAATTTGGGTGTTATGCTGAACAGAATGACAGGGTGTGTTGTAAGCATAAGTTCTAAGTTTATCCAAAATATACAATATCTTACCTTGCCTATGGCTTTTGGTCACATCATGCATGAAAAGCTTTCTCGTACTTTCCAATTTTCCACCATAAGTTTCATTTATAACAGAGCGAAACTTACTGAGATAATGAAATTTAAATCATTTGGGCCAGATTGAATTCCACCCGGAAAAGGTTGCAATCTATTTGGAAATGGTTGCAATAAATTCGAACATGGTTGCAATCAATTCGGACATGGATGCAATCTATCCGCACAAAGTTGAATTCAATTCGGACAAGGTTTCAATCTATGTGGTCAAGGTTGCAAGCTATATGGACATGGTTGCATTCTATTTCGAAAATGTTTCAATCTATTCGGAAAAAGTTGCAATCTATCTGGAAAAGATTGCATTTAATCTGAAAATGGTACAAGTAGGGAAAAAAATTCTACATTTTCTCTTTAATGTTCAGGCATTATCAGAGAACTTGAGGTTAATTTTCATGTAGGTACTTGGATTCTACCCGTAGGAATAATCGACTGCTCTCAAAATTTCGGACAGCAGCTCTTGACGGATCTTATATTCAGAGTAGAAGACTTTGGAATACTCTTTTGTCGTCTGGCATTCAGAGGGTGGACACTTTCGGCGCATTTAAGGGACTCCTCAATGATTTCATCGGATAGTGCTTGCAATGTGAGTGGTCTAATCGCGATCGTTTGTTACGCTGGTTGCATAGTTGTTCTTATTAACTTTTTAATTTTTGCTTAGTTTCCACTATTAACTTTCACATGTCGACGTGGTTTAATACTATCTATGATAATTTTATTTTAAATATATTAAATCATACATGAATTGTTGTGTCGAACATAGATTCGTTTTTAATAATGGCGGACTGTTTACCATGCAACTGTCATAATGGTTGTCAGTAGCAGAAATGGCGCGAAATTTAAATTTTCCGCTCTTGTTGGGACACCCTTTATTAAAAATTCCATTTCCTTTAAGAATATATACTCAACTGTAATTTAGGAAGGTAAAAAATAGCTAAATTCAAAATGAAAACTCAGGGCATACCGTGAAAATGAAAGCTCAGGGTGTATCCTATGATACTTGCTATGATGCACAGCCTTAGCTGGAATAAAAATGAGGATGGGCGATGATGGACGTTGAGTGGAGGTGTCGGCACAGGTTCTGCTTGAATAGCTATGATCTATAGCTAACGGGAAAAATAAAAGATGGTAATCTGTTCCGTATTACTACAATTTGACTCAAGGATTCACGGAATTTTTGCTAGGTCTAGTCTTGAGCTTTCCTTTTGAGTACGAGCACAGACAGAACGTGCCCCGACCCTGCAGTAATTCAGTGTTGCAATTTTCAATCCAAGTTGGTTTTCGTTTTTTCGGGCCAAATTTGTGCTTTGTATGCGAGATATTTATTATATAACAGAAGGCAAGGAAAAGACAAAACAGCGAATACTTTTCGCAATAAATTAATATTCTGTCTCATATATTAAAAATTCTCCACATATTTATCACACCTGTTATTTCCTTTACGCAGACATTTTCTTCCTCTTTATCACTTCAATGTTTTTACATGAACATCAATAATAAATGCCGCCCTTGATAGTATGACCCAGGTATATCGCAACTGCCGTCATCTGCATGTTACGGCCCTGCTGCCTACATTACATGTACTGGAAACACGCTCTTGTTTTACAAAAGTAAGTAATTTCCAAAGATAACATTCAAATTATCGTCCCAAAGTCTAATGTTTTGTAAATCAGGTATTACTTCCGCTTTACTAATGACGTGAAAGTTTTAAATCGAGTCAAGATCCCTGAGTGCACAATATCCGCCGCCAAACTAGATATAGACACAATAAATCACAAAACAAAGTAACAAAGTACAAAAGTAAAGCAATTTACAACAAAGGTTCAATCAAACAAGCCTCCATTTGTAGCTAATTGGGATTTCAAAAACGCTTTAGTTGCAACAGTCGTAGACAAAAGGTGGCATTTTCCCGCTAACTTACCTCGACCGAAGATCTGCTTACAGTGAAAGTCTGTAAATGGTATTCCCTTGTGACTGCGGAATACTTAAGTATCTCGTTCGGTTTTCTTTTTGCATCTTTCATGACTTTTTAATCATTAACGCTTCAAATCGGGCTTAATTTCATTCACTGGCTACTTTTTAAAACTCTCAGTGATAACGAGTATTCATAAAGATATAAAAGTGGAATTTCATGAATGAAATTTTTGGCGACATGGATTGCCACCACCACAAAAATACTCGTGGAATACTTGTACAGTTGAGATTCTTAGAAAACACGATCCACGTCTAACTTTATTCCGAACAGAAACTTACAAAAAGACAGAGATTCTGAATGCCTCCAGCAATCAATTCATCTCCTCCTAATGTATATAACTTAGGCCGGGAAAATGTGCACACCTTTTCATTGCAATAATGGAAATGTGTGCATGAGCGCAATTTATACCCACGAATGCCCATAAAAGTCACATGTGAGTACAGTTAATCAACGAGTGAACACGATACTTGCAGTGAATGGCTGTCGATGAAAAGTTGTTTTCTGATATTTCTATTTTCAAGAACAGTTCGCCCAGAATGGCAATATTTAATTAAATCACCAACATTCGACGTTCACCTGAATGCGATAGGAGCTATTTCCGTTCTGTATTCAAAAGGGAGTAGGAAGTAGAATATTTTTTCTTCAACTTATAAGGGCAGGACAACAACAACAAGAGTAGTAATATATTATTTATAAATTCACTAAGCTTCGTTTAACATGTCGCAGATTTTTGTGTTTTTCTAATTAACTAAGAGGTCTGAAGTAGAAATCGATAAAATCATTGCTATGAATATATCGATATTTTTCTTTTTCAATATTGATGGTACTGACACTAAAATCGATAGTATCGATTTTAAGCTCAATATCTTATTTTAAGATCAACTTTTGCAAAATAAAAGTGACTAAACCCTGAGAAAGAGAACAGCGTTTTATGGTTGCAAAACTTTTCAACACAAAACAATCTTCAGTCTTTAGTCTGTTACACGGAAGTTCACCCCAAATACAGTACCTAGAAGAGAAGGGATTGATGGGACAAAAGGGAGAATTTATTGAAGCATACTTACCTATCCTCCGTCGTACTGTCCATGCGTGTGCTTACTCATCTTAGAATAATGCTGCAAAGAAATATCTTTAATTTCAGAGGCGCAAAAGTAATAAATGTATTTACCTTTCGCTGTTGACGGATCCAAGCCCACCTGAGGGATGTGACCTAAAAGGGTAGTTATACGAATGAGGCGGAAAAGAAAAGAATATGTTTACCAATCGCTGTTGAGGGATTCAGGCTTACCGGAGAGATATTATTGAAAAGGGGAGCTGCATGAATGGTTGGCCGATCATGATAGGAAGATACAGGAAGATCCCGAGCTTTTAGAGGATGGAATGTTAATGCCTAACCGATCAGCAGTGGGGCATCCTGTGTATCTGGGTCTTTTGGATGAAGAGGAGTCTTAGCTGAGATTAAAATAACTGGAAGGGCTTGTAAAGTGCAGGTATTGGTAGGGACTGTTAAAACTAAGGTTAAGGAAAATGGAAAACAATGGAGTAGGTCTAGGTAATTATAGTGCAAATAGTTTAGGATAAGTCGTATATTGGTCTAAAACGTAGTGGTAAGTTATTCAAAAGTAATCTAAAATTAAATTGTAAACTTCAGCTGGATCATTAGATAGGAGTGATAGTAAGGTGGCGCACCGACGTTGGTTAATTATTAATCTGGGAAAACTAATGGCGATCGAGGGTACTCATTTTGAAGAAATATACTTACTCGACTCAAGTAGATGACTTTCACACAAGATTGGTACTAAAAGTTACTAAGATTACTTAACGCAACGACGACGGAGAAACACAACCTTATTACATGTTCTTCATAACACTCAGGTACGAGCAGTACATACCGGATTGACTGCAACCCAAGACGACCCCACATAATACAAAATAGCTCTAGAAACTCAGCAAAATACAAAAATCTAATCCGAGAAAGAAACTGTCAAAGGTTCAGAAATTTTCCCAAAATGCACAAGGAAAACGAATTTTAATTGAAAATTGAGCTATATCACGGCAATGTACGTTGATTGCAGAATGTTTTAGTGGACA
>QYTT01084202.1:16592-30653 GCA_006980735.1 Dasypogon diadema
CAGCTACAAGCTGAAGAGTCACATTCTATTTCAGACTTAAAAGTAAAGTAAAATCGGTGGGAAAATATGGTAATCTGCCAAAAAAATTAGACTGTTAAACAGACCGATCTAAAAACTTCAAATTATTTAACGAGGGATACTCTTGTGGTTGCTTTCGCTGATTGCTGGACACGGAAACCTGAGATATCCCTTCAAAATAATGGGCATCTTTCACAATGATGCATACAGACGTGTCTGGAGGATACTGAAACAGGTCAAGGCTTTTGATTTTGGTGTCGGCTATTGCAATTATTTAAAACGTTTCTATCCCATATCTCCTTACTTGAATTCAATCTTGGGATGCACGCTACATTTATGTTACTCTGTTAACATTCTGGGCGCTCATATATTCTTATACTTCCATTTTTCCTTTCTTTATATATATATATTTCTTTTCTGTATACTCTATCTGAACCGCAAAAAAAAATTAACTACGAAAATTCATAACAAAAGTAAAAACTTTAGTTGAACATTAAGAGCCTTCCTAATTTCATGATAGCATACTTAATTCCGTAAGGACACATACTTAATTTGACTTAGAAGAAGGAATTAATAACTAAAATATTTGTAAATTAAAATTGCATACAAATATCTTAAAGGCTGCATTAGGACTCCATTTTAAAGCGCTCTCAGAGAAGCAACGTTTTTCCACAATGAAATCAAAAAACAATCGCTTGCCTTGAGATGTGACTTAGTTCAAATTTCACCTCATACACGCACGTTTGTATGCGTTCTATTAAAGACTGTTCAAATTTAATACAGAACGTATATTCTACTCTAGAACAATATTGGTCTACAAATTTTAATCCGCCATTACTTTTTCATTCCATAACTCTTGGCATCGCTTTTCCATAGACTGAGTGTTCTGGTGAAAGCGCCCTCCTTATTCGTCACTCACCGTTCCAAGATTTGCAGGAAAAAACATTAAATATCAATAAAGAAATGAATTTTAAGGACATTTGGCAACCCACCTCTTCCTATGCTCTTAACAGGCTTTCCATACCATCTTGACATAACCATTTAAAAGCCTGCGATTTTTGCAATTCCACCAGAGATAAGCACTTTCCAAAATTGTCACCCTGTGAAACTTCTTTTATTTGAGACCCCTCCCTCTTTTACTTCCGCCGCACGTTGTTTGGGATATTTGTCCTTGAAATACTTAAATGCAGCAGAACTGTTTTTCTCAAGGGTTTTAACAATGCTTTTCATCAAGCCAAATTTTATATGAAGAGGCGAAAGGAATAATTTCTTGGATCAACTATTGGAATTGCTGGAATACTGTTTTTGTGTGTGATGAGAAGTAGCAGGAATGTCCTATAAGCACAGAAAGCAGCAATACTTATTGCGATATTGTTAGTATTAATAATATTAGACTATTTGTTATATTTGTATATGCTCACTACCAAAAATTCTTAAAGCAAATCTACGCGGTTTTTTTACGCAATTTCTTCCTGTGATGAAGAGGAATAGGATGAAGAAAATTGCACTAATTCACTACTAATATGCGTATAATTTTATATTATTAACGATTGACACAATTCTTGACACTATGCTTAGCTCAATATTAAGTTTTTTCACTTCTAATGATCGCGTCACACTTGTTCGTGATGTTGAATTTAAGCTGTCCCATCGAATTCTGCCCGTTTTACTTTCGCCTGATGATCAGTGATATTTGCTGATATTGTACTGTTGTTCGTGATCGCTATTCCCTCTCATCAGTGTGGCCAGAGATGCTTGGTATGGTGATAATATTTACGTTTTGAATTTGTTTTATATTTCCCTTTTTCAGGTGTGAGGAGACTTTGGACGATTGTAAGCTACTAAAGGTAAATATATTTAATATAATATGATACTGATGATATCGCCTAAATTTATCTTTATTTTCAGGGTATAGTTCCAACACTTCCTTTTGCGCGGCTTTTTTCCCGATTCCTTTTTCTTACGCGGTACACATCCATCGCGTAAAAGAATATCCAGGTGTAACTGCTTCCAAAAGTATACCCAAGTTATCATATGCCTCTTTTAACTGTAGAGTGAGCTATTGAAATTGATGCTTTTATGTTTCCATTATGCAGAAGAACTGCTCTCAAACTTCTTTTGGATGAATCAATAAAAATCCGCCACATATCTCACAATGCATTTACATCGTAATAGTTGCAAAATGGTCCGTTTACTTTAAAAAATTTGGAAAGACTAAAAATTCGATTACGATAGCATGAAACGCCAATACTTGGCATAAGTACATTCTTTTCTGGTAGCCTTGAAATAGGAAATTTTGCATTCTGTTTGGAAAGAGTTAAATCTCTAACAAAGTCATTTAGTTCTTCCTGACTAAATGTTTCGGGCATGTCTAACTATTTTGCGAAATGTATTCTGAATCTGACGAAATGTATCTGACAGATTCTCCATTGTTATGTCTTCCTGAGAACGTTGTGCATCCGTTGGTAGTATGGGAATTGGCAAAGCACCACTGTATGGGACTGGTCTACTTGCAGACTTTACAATTGGATAAGCTATTTTATTTATATTTTTCACAGAGAAGCCAGTAAAAAAAGTAACAATCTTTAAAATGTTCTTTTGATTCTTAAGTTCTGTTGTAATTGTCCTTTGCTGAGACTTTGCAGTAAAATTTCCAGACATGTAGCAAAGCATCCTGATTTTTACTTCACGGGGTGCATCTTAATAAAGACAGTCGAGTTTTAAATTTACATTTTGTTAAAACTTATTAAACTCTTCAACTTTATAAGTAGTGCGGTCTAATGTCGATTTCCATGGAACTCCAGTAGATGCACTATTCTTGCAGTAGATGCACTAACCAATTTCCATGGGATATAAATTCGAGCAAAACTGCTATAACAGTTGTTGCGCTGATTTAATAGTTGTCGGACTGGTTTTTATCAGAGTGTTCATTATTTCCAACGGTTTTTGTTCATATTGTGGCCTTTTTCGTTCGAAAACACTCCTTCATCCATGTCTCCCAGAACAAACAATGCGAATGACAATTAAAGTGACAATGTGCATATGTAAGTGTCACCAACACATAAAACGAAATCAATTTCCATGGGCGAGTGCAACAACTACATATGTCCCATTGAAAACCACGTAAGTATTCAGTGTTCTGATTAATATTTTCTGGAATCCTATTCCTTCCTGATACCCTCAACCCTTTTGGTGGTAGCCCTTGTAAGGACAATATTCTCAAACAGTTATAAGTATTTTTTCGAAAAATGAAGTAATCTTGCCTAGAAAAGTGAAAATTACAAAAATTTAATTCCGTGCTGTAGTAAAATTTTTAACAAAAGGTGGATTAACACCGATGACTCGGTGGATCGTATATTATTTTCGATGATTATACATTAGTCAAAGCTCTTTCGCTGGAGAAGGAAGTATATTGAAGATGATCCACTCTGCGGAGGGCCAGCAACGGTAGTTATGAAGGATAACGTGGATGTTGTCGAGAAAGTTGTTCTGACAGATCGGCGGTTAAAGGCCAAGGAAATCGTAGAACAAGCCAGTATATAGAAAACAAGTATCCTCCGGATTCTTCACGAGCTTTCGGGTATGACAAAAATTCTTTCCTCAGACAAAAAAATCCATGAGACAGTTAGGCAGCATTTTGAAGACAAATCTTCAGAATACAATTTTAATGGTATTGAAAGTGTTGAAATAAACGGAAAATATATCGAAAAATAACCACTGTCTTTTCTCTCTCTCACCCCTCCTTCTACCTTAGGCCATGAATACTTGGACTGCAATGACTACTTGTACAATGAATGAAAATTTAAGCTAATGGCTGCGCAAGACTCTGAGATTAGTTTAACTAACTGCATGCATCTGTGAGATATGCCACTGTATTGTGATATGATCACTATGATAAAAACAATATAACGCAGTGTTGCCGAAGTTTATAGCTTCACAAGTCTTGACGTCTTTTGAAACTCCATGTATGGTGTCATACGTTAAATGCTACAGAAAAACGGAAATCCGGTTTATAATCAGCACCCCAAAAATAGCTCAATCCACCTAAAATTTTCATTGTAGACGAGTGTAATTTTCGTATTTCTTATCATGAAATAATGTACATATATCACGAAATTAGGTAGGTTTACCCTATAACCTGACAAATGTTTGCAAATCCCAGTGGCTTCGTAAGTACAATTCTCTTCAGTAGAATTACCTCAACGACTGGAATCCAAATAAATTGAAGGAATCGAATGTGTGGCCACAGAGGGCCAAAATTGCACCTCATCCCGCTCGGCTACCGGCGTTTGCTTTATTTCAAATCAAATATCGAAAATCAATTTGTCATTGAAAGAAATATACTTAAGTACTGTTTTATTTAGAGGAGCCATTATTTTCGATTTTTTTATTGTACTAGACATATTAAGCTCACTGAATATGCATAAAAATAAACTTAATTCTGCCGATGCAGTTAGAAGAATAGATATAACATATTGTGATTGTTAAACAAATTATGGACTACTCTATTTAGTTTTACCTAACTTGTCTGCATATTTTCATTATCGACTGTTCATTCACTCTCACAATTTAAATTCAGATTTTATTTTACATACCTATTAAAAAATTAATTTAATTAATTAACACATGTGCAACTGGTATTCCTCTCACTTATTCATAAAACAGTTACTGATCGCCTATTTTACACGTACATATTTGCATTTACCATAGCACAATATAAAAGCACCACAAGTAATTAACTGTGAGAATTTATTCGCAGTAATTAATTCAATATCTCGATTACTTCCTAAAATACATATTTTATACGTAAAAGCAATAAAGTAGAGTTATTTAATATATTTGCCAAAGAATTGCGCGTCTGTATATGAGAGGTTCGAAGCAAGTTATTGAAGGTTGTTTATAATATTAACGAAACAAGTTTCCACACGTTGTGCTTCAATCTAATAAATTATTTAATTTTTATTACTTCAGGATATATAAAGTAAATAAAAAAGTAATTTTAATAGTATTAATAACATCTACGATAAGGCTTCTTGTTAAGTATTTAAAAAGTGTTAATTTTATTATATTTATAGAATGTCATATACGAGTACCAGTCTTCAGCAGTGTTGGCGATCTGGTTTTCACAGGAGTTTTTCTTGTAAAGAATGATTTTACACCCAGAAAAATAACTTGGTTAAAGCGTAACTATTTCGATAGTTATTTGACGAAATCAGGTTCTTTACTAGAAAGTTTAAAATGGTTATTGAAATAGTTATAAAATAGTTGTTCTTAGAAGTTTCGCAAGAAATTCAAACTACAATAAACAGTCATTTTTCACTATATAAAATGGTAAAATTCAAGTAACTATTTTAATAATTAATCCTGTGTATAAAAGGAATATTTGTTGGTAATTTCGTCTAAAAATGACGAGCGAAATAGTTGAAAGGCAACCCACTTATATAAAGTTGTGGTAACACTTTTCGCCACATGTGAAATACCTTTTTTTCATTTAGCTTATAATTCGTAATCAGAATTTTGGTATAGCATATAAGTACTTGTGATATTCTCAATAAATTTAGTTCTGACTCGACCCAAAATACGAGAAACTAAAGCCGCATTCTGTGACTTGGAAGTTTCCAAAAAGTGATAAATTTGGGCACAAGCATTTCCTTATAATTTCTTGCCTCCCTTTTGTTTGATTTTTTATGACTTAATGTTCTTCGGTTTAGTAAAATTGATGCTCCTTTGACAGTATTGGATTACATCTAAATTTCTAAAAGAAATACTTCGAAGCGTTAATATATCCTGTAACAAGAAAATGCTGGGAAAATCCAGCCCAGTAAAATTAACTATTTTTTAGTCCCTTCAGTTTACAATCAGATGGGTAAAACTGACTATATAGTGGTTATAAGCAACCATCTTATGTTCCGGGCTTTTAACTAGTAGGTGGTCACAAGTAAACATGTTTTAGTCAAAATTAACTATTTTGTAATCGCTTCAAATAGTTAGAAGTATAACTAGTATAATATTGTTCCCAGTTCCAAACATGGAAATGGTTAAAAAATAGTCATTTTTTAACCATTTTTTCTCTGGGTGTAGATGAGAATTTTTTGTAGCAAATGAGTTATGGATTCGTTCATGTGTTCTTTTATTATTTTGAATCTTAATTAAAGGTGTGCATTTTTAATTAAATCCTAGTAGGAAGTAAATGTAATATACATGAAAATATCCATAAAAAAATTGTATGACGCGAAATTAATCTCTTTGACAATCTAGAGGTCATCTCCTCCTTTTATTTTCAAAGTTTTCGGTTTCAAAGTTTCTATTCCATAAGAAATTGTAATTTTTTGCATTAAGATTTTGATTAAGAATATTTCAATACTGTATAGATAAGCGCTACTATAGTTATATAAATTGTCAAACTGACGTTCGTTTGTTTTTGACACCCTTAATGATATTTCCTATAGTAAATATTGAGAAATTTTGGGATGGTATTTATATATCATTATATACATTAAAATATTTTTCAAAATTATTTTCGTTTTCAATCAAAATAGGCACCATTTGCAGCCACGATATTTTTTCAACATCATAAATCCGAAATATTCTGTACAGTAATTTGTAAAGAAGGGTTCATATACACTGATTAATGCAGGCTGTTTTTCACATAAGTGTTAGTGCATAAGGTCCCAGCAGCGAAAATGGTAATCAACTCCGGAGGAAACTACTTCCATTATGAATGGAAAATTCATTAAATGGTTACAATCAATTCAAATTTAACCGTACAAATAACTAGTTCTATAATTCACTACCTTCTAAAAAAGATAATGCAGTAAGTTATGACATATCTCTTTCAGAAGAGATTTAGTGTGTTTTTTCCTGTGAAATTTTGAGTTTTCATCGTTTTCTTCAGGACAGGCCAGTGCAAAAGGAAAGTAAAACACTATCCTCTATGACATGAATTGGTTCAGTAAACGTTAATGAGATAAGTTGTTCTGAATAATTAAAGCAAAAATCAGTTAATAGTGATTTTTTGAATAACTACTTCCAATTAATCAATGACTGAAGCAGTTTCGGGTAGTGGAAAATAGAGGCAATTAACCTATGACTTATTCCATGTGAAAGTAATGCATTTTTTACACAGTTGATAATCTAAGTAGTTCTGGTTAGCAAGAATTACTTGCGGAATCTGTGGGGCTTCCCTTCGCAATTGTTTTTGAAAATCTCGACTTTTAAATTGCGTACCATTATCACAAATGAGAATTTTGGAGACACCAAACAGTAGAAATATATAATCCTCTAGAGCGTGAGATACAAGTGCTGTAGTTACTGATCGTAGAGGGAAAAGCATTGAAAATTTTCTTAGTTGACTGACTATTGTCAATATGTACATAAAACTAAGAATGGAATGGGTCAATGGGCCGACTACTTCGATGCTTATAGGGTTATTCAGTTTCTAACAGACGAAGTCGTTTTGGGCCAAAAAAAATTGTTATGTAATGCGCTTCAGGGTCTTCCGAACCGCGTAATGCTTGAAGATAACTCCATCTTCCACTTTCCAATCTGGATATTTATCTGGGAAATTTGACTTTTTCCCATCATATTGTGGTATCATTTATCTTTAATCGCCTGATCCACAGTTACTATATCTATGTTTGGGACTGAGCGCGACAGCCAATCAGACAAAAGATGTTCCTTGCCTTTTTGTGAATAACTTCAAAGTCACACTGCTGCATCCTCATAGCCCATCGCGCTAGTCTACCCGTGGGGTCTTTTAGGTTATGAAGCCAGACAAGAGAAGCGTGATCTGTTACCACCGTAAAGTGTGATCCTTCTAAATGTGGCCTCAACTGGTCCACCGCTCAGAGCATTGCCAGTCGTTTTTTTATCGTGGTGGAATAATTCCTCTCGCATTTAATGAGGGAACGGCTAAGATATGCTATAACTTTTTCCTAACCATTTATATTTTGCGTGAGTACCGCCCCTAAACCGTAGCCAAAATTGTCGGTGTGAATTTTGAAAGGGACGTCGAAATCAGAACATCAGAACATTCTTTTCAATTTCTTATTTTTTCTCAAAAGTGCCGTGAGGGGAGAAACCAATGCTACCAAGCTACCGTCCGTAAGAATCTATGGAGTTCTGATATTGTTTTGAGACTAGATATTTCTAGAATACATTCAAACTTTCCCTCATCTACTTTTAAACCCTTCTCTCAAACTCTAAATTTGCATTTTTCATAATTTCATTTTAATCCTGCTTTATGTATTCTTTTCAGTTCTTTTCTTAATATCCTTTGCGTTACCATAATCACCTCATCAAGGTATATAAAACATGGTTCTCCATCTAACCGATAGCAGAATAGTGCAGAAATATTCTCTCTGCAATTAAATGGTTTTGTATCTGGTAGATCTAATACCACAAACTTATTGGAATTGGCTTCTAATACAACGGCTGGTTTTGGTAATAATTTACAAACCGACTACATTTATACGGATTTCAGTAAAGTTTTTAAAAAATTTTCTCATTCGGTGATTATGTTAAGATTGTGGCTACTTGGATTATCACATCTGGGGTGCTCCAGGGAAGTCATTTTGGTCCTGTTATTTTTATTCTTTCGATTGATAATATTGTGAATCTTCTGAAGTATTTCAGAGTTTTAATCTAGGCTGATGACATGAAAATTTTTTCGTTTGTTCGTAATATCAGTAACTGTGTTTCTTTTGAAAGAGTTTTAGATATATTTTATATTTGATGCAAGAACAATGCGAGGTCATGTCGTTTTTTAAGAAGCCACGATGCTCTTATTTTTGCCTACACATTCTCTATTAATACTGTTCCACGCGTGCAATCTGTTAAAGCTATTCATATTGGCTATGTTGAATCTGTTCAGAGCAATTTCAACAAATTTGCGCTCAGAGATCTTGCTCGGAATGACTCTCTGATTCTCCCACTTTAGCTTGTCGGTTTGATTTCGTTGGAAAAGCGACATAGAGGAGCTGACATTGTTTTCGTGCATCAACTTTAAATATCGACTCTTCGGCACTCCGACAGATAGTATCCTTTATGGTTAATAGTTACAATTTTAGAGGTCTCCCCCTGTTGCATGTTAATTCCTCGAGAACTAATATAGAAAGAGTGAACTGCATATGTTTGACGATTAACTGTTCGATGGAGTGCTTCGACTTGAACGTCTCTAAGAATATACTAAAATCTCGACTCTATTCTGTCAACTAATCTTCCTTGGTGTATTTTCTAATACTGGCTACACTAATTTACTACCACTTTCTTAATTTAATCTGTAATACTAACATCTTCGTGGATGCTATTGTAAGAGCCTAATCTTAACACATTTCTTTTGTGTGAATGCTAAATGCAAAGATATGTAAATGTTAATCGTCTTTCCTCTGAGAAGTGTGCCTTCTGGGCTATAAGGGAAACTCTATGTTATGTCTATAACAAATGTATCAGCATATTCAATAACCTAGCTGATGATTTGATGTTCCTTGGAAAAGTCCTGCTGATGTCATAGAAAAGTTAGATGATTCCACTCACAACATGGAACCCCAAATGAAAAAAAAAACTCTAAGCAATAATGTAATACTGTGAGACAAGAGTATAGGCAAAATTTCGGCCTAAGCGTAAGATATTTGAATATACTCATGTAGATTCCTTCAAATATCTTAAGACACTGCTAAACTCTACTAACGATATACCTAAAGAGGTATGGACACTCATTATACGCGCAAAAGTGCTTTCACTGTGGTGAGGTTGCTGATAAGATAACGACCCTTTCTGCGCATAATGAAGCAGAGCATACACATATAACTTCAATATGACATGTAATAAAATACAATTTGGAAGCAATACAAGAGAGCGCTAGGGATGTTTGAAGAGAGAACCCTGTGTGCTATTTGTTGTGGAGTCTCAGACAGAAATAGTATAAATTATATGAAATTTTAACAAAGTTAATTTCATAAAATCTCGCAAATTTAAAGGTGTTGGTGATCTCAAATCAAATTTGTTAATGCCAGCTTTATAGTTTTAGTGTCCTTATAATCTCAATAGTAAACGATATAATGCAGGTCCTTTAGTACATCAATTCTTATTATTGCAGTGTTATAATTAGGCCTACAGCTTACAATGGTCTTAGGTTGTTTACCCTTTGTTACAACATCCTCTCTCTCATAAGAATCGGATTCAGAGCCACTAAAATACGGATAGAGCCTGGTTTAAAACTATCATAAATCATCAGTCTTTTTCTATAGTTGATCCGATGTAACCAAATAGTAATCTTCGATGGAATAAGAGAGAAAAAAACACCTTCTAACTGAATCTGAATTCCTTGAATTATAATACTTGTATAACGTCACAACGTAAGTGATAACCTCTGTAGAATCTGACTGAGAACTTTAAAATTATAGAAAATCTCTGTAATCTTTTGGACTAACATTCTTGTCACAACACAGCACTGACTTTTTCTTCTGAATCCGATATTCAAGTTTCAGAAAAATTCTTTAGAAACCGTTAACGGACTAATAAACAAAGCACATCTTAACTACTTAAGTAGATTTCTTACTATCAATATCGGCATTTTAAAATTACGCATTCTCAGTACATCGCTTTCAGTTAAGTGCAGTATTTTCCAATACCTTAAGAACGCCATTGTGCATTCTATTCAGTGTCTTTTAGAATTAATTACTTATCTTTTATAATAACAGTGCAGTCTCCAACGCATCGATACGCAGTGACTACAGGAAGCCATGTGTAACCCAGCTTAATTTTATAGAATTAACCAAATAATGTTTTCTCATTTACCTGCATTACCCAAAAATTAGTCGATGGCACAATTTGGTCACCCGCCGTATCCGTATACATTTAGAGAAGACGAAATCACTGAATATATCTTTTGTGCTTTTATCTCTCAATTATCACTCGTTTGACACTAATTTTTCGCAAGCCATGGACCCGAATCACTTAACAAGTACAACACAGTACAACGGAACATTCTTAGAACAAGGCACGCTTAAGATGCCGCACTCTTTTGTATATTAGAAAAATATTTGCTCGACGGTGTATTTCCCTCTGGGGCTATTTTACAACAATTACGATTTGTTTATAAGGAGATCTTTTTGCATTCAAATGTGGAATATCACTCGGCAATTTTCTTATCGTTCACCTCAATCTTAAAATCTGCCTTAAAAATAACAAATGCAACCAAAGACCAAGTGCAAGGCGTCACGGCATTTTATGCGCATGATTGCGTTTGCTTTTTTTTTGTTTTCTTTACGAATTATATTACAAATCGTATTAAGATGCAACTCAAGTGTCACCACTGCACATGCACTTTTCTTATTGCGACAATAAACTGCAGGCACTTGAGCCGGAATCGATCGAGTCTAGAGCGCGAACCTGCTTCGATCAGAAGGAACGATGTAAACACGGCTGATCCCAATGTTACTTCTCCGATTACCTAGGCGAGACTGATTGGGCGACCACGGTTCCATTCAACTTGAGCCAGGTAAAACTCTTATACGCGGCGGCAGGTAAAACACATGAAAGAACCTCCGCGAGATCTTGGCTCCAAGCAAAAGCAGTTCCGTGGTGAACTGGCCTCGGGTAGTTGGGAATGGGACACGTCCCCAAGTCTGGACTTGATTGTTCTTTTTTTCGCATGTTCGCGCATACATATCCCGAACCGTTCAGTATTTAGGGATGAATCGATCGATCACGCGCCCCCTTGAGCTATTTACCTTCCATAATCCACCGTAAATAAAATGCTTCTTTAAGCCGTGCTACTTTAATACGCACACCTAGGATCCACCGTATTTCCAGTGATAGGCCGTGGAAAATCGATTTTTCAAGTGTGTAACTCTTATCGAGCTCTGGGGAAGTGTATCCATCTTCATCTTATCGGTGACTATCTGACACACGGGTACCTTTAGTTAACTGGGAATACATCAATTTTGCCATCTTTTTATGATTGGTAGCTGGCTGCTGTCGAGGAAATAGACTTAAATAAATCATCCTGGACCAGGAGTATAGCCCATAGCCGGCATATAGATTATCTGTCAAGATTTATGAGATATATATCTAGCGAAAAACTTTTATTACGCGCTATCATTTTGGATCTCACATGCGTTCAAGCGTGCGCTCATTTTGGCTGGTGAACTTGAAATTTTATTCGTCATAAAAAATTCACTTCCTGAAGATATATTTCTTAGCTGGGATTTCTGCAGTGACGATTTAATATTGTGCTATGATCTTTGCTAAGCTACTTTAGTTGTTTGTAAGCCAGAAGTCACTCATTGGAATTTATATGTACTTCCTTTAGGATTTACGACATGTTTGCTACAAGGCAAAATATTTTGAACACAATTTAAGCGGAGGTCAAAAAAACAATCCATCTTCGAATATGACTGCCAACTTTGAAATCAAGAAGGATTTATACACTTTTACCTGGGGTATAAATTTTTTTTTAAATAAATAACACCAATTCGAAATATTTTATGGTGGAATGGGGTAAGAAATGGTGAATATAAGTAAAGATGAACCACAAATTCAGACTGAGTTGCTTGGTCACGTATTCAGAATAAGAAACCAGAGGATGCTCAAATGTCCCCAAGAGTAATCATCTACAGATGTGGTGGTTTGACGATATAAATAAAGACCATGGGATTTTGTATATTATCAACTGGCGAAACTGTATTCAGAATTACAAACTCTGGAGAGGCACGGGCGGGGAAATACTAAGCCTTTGTGAGGGCCGTCATAACCAGTCATGATGATGAAGTGATAGTGAACTTTTAAATCATAACTTTGCAAATAGACGATTTTCCGCTCCGTTGACGTTCTATTTCTAACAAGATGTGTTTTACAGGGTTCGATTTAGGGTGGCTTGCTATTCTGTCTCTGTACCAACGATTTACACATGGGCAAATTGCAAAATCGACTTCAATTAAATCCTAGCAGGTCCCAATGCATTGCCTTTTCCTTTGGAAAACTCGACAACCCTTCTTTGCCGCCCATCACTTTAAACGACACCGCATTTCCAAATGTGAATGAAGTTCTTAATTTAGATGGAACTCTCAACTCAGATATGATATACTACGAGCATAGCCATGTCAAAGCTAATTTTACCATAATACATATATACTTCACCGTTTCTGGCTATCAGCAAGTATTTCCTCTGTGACAACACGGAGTCTGATTCTGATTTTTACAGTAAAGCCAAAGGTCAGAGGATACCCTATAATGTTATCCACAGCCTTGGCAAGATAAAACAGTTCGGAATGGGGGAGAAAAGAATACCGAGTGCAGGTATCGGTGTACGTTCTGTGGCCTATATTTGACGGTAAAAACAAAATATTGTATTCTGTTCTACATTCATACAGTTAGGCTCAAGAGGACTTTCGAATTTCACTACTAATTCTTGTTTCGAGGCCAAGACGGCTTGATGCACGGTCATCACGTGTAGGGATTCGTGCACAACGCAATATATCCTGCTCCTGCCCAAATATGCAGTGGCGTAAATAACGCCCCCGCAGACCCCGCGTTGCGGGGGGGCGCAGCAAAGCCTGGGGCGCCATTAAGTCCCTTGATGAAAATGAAAAATTAAGTGGAGACGGACGTTTTCTTCGAAATAATATAAATAAAAAAAAGAAAAAAACACATTTTTCTAATGGACTAAAAAGAATAAAATAATTTTAATTGTTAAGAGAACGCTGAAAAGGATGTGTCCTACAAGGTGGTCGTCTCAGTATGATTCGGTGAATGCCCTGAAATGCAATTTTTCATCTGTAATGAACAGCTTATCTAAAAAAATTCTCACTTCGAAGAATAAAAATGAAATTGAAGAAGCAGTGAATATTATTAAATTTGAACTCCTTCGAGTTCGTATTGTAGCTTGTTTTTCAAAGCAAAATATTGAATTGCATTAATTTGGCTTCAAAAACTCTCCAAAGTCCTGATATCACTTTGGAGGAAGGGTGTGATTTGCTTGAAAGTGTTAGTTGTAATCTGTCGGCTTTACGCGATGTTTTTTCTTCTCTTTTGAAAGAAGCT
>QYTT01084203.1:0-13410 GCA_006980735.1 Dasypogon diadema
CGGTCCAAGGGATACACATTTATATTCTTCATTGCGGGAGACTTAAGGTAATTACATCGTATTCATTATATTTCAACCTAATTTTCGACAAGTTTGCAAAGAAATAATGCACTTCCATAATTAGTTAAATTATTTACAGTTTTCTGAGGTATTTTGTTTAGAAAATTAAACAGAAATATTTTTCACATTACCACGAACCACATTTAGTTTGGTTGCCAGCGTCTAATGCATAAATGTTTTATTTGAAAATCGAGGTTGACTGAAGTTAAAATTTTTTATATGCAGACGACTCAAATTAAAAATCAAAATTTTTCATGATAGTACTATATATTCCATAAATAATGCTGCATTTTTACATCTTTTTTATTTAAAAAAATAACATTGTATATTCTAAAATATAGTTTTTTCATTCTCTACAATGGCTGCCCATCTTACTTGCAATTTCATTCTTCTAAAATTCAATTTACTATTTTTCCATCCAAATGATTTTAAAGAGTATGTAACAAATGAAAAGTCGATGTTACTTATTAAAACTTTTCCAGCTTTTATATTCTCATTTTCGCTATGTGTGACCGCGCGTTATCTTGATGGAACAACACGTCTTCCGTCTTCAAACCAGAGATGGATGTTTTTCTTCAAACGCTGACTTATGCTGCTAAACTTCTCGCAGTATATCTCCTCTATTATTGTTTGGTTTGAGTCTGAAAATTCAAAATTGGCTGACTGACTCTCACCAAATAGATAACAACATCTTACGTAAATGAAAACCATTTTTATCTTGAGATCCAAGTATTTCTCCTTTTCTGTAAAGAATTTATTTCTCGTCACGATTCCGTCCAGAACAGTTTCATTTCTGAGTCGTGAAAGCAAACAGCAGGACACATTTGTTCATTGGCGCAATTTGCAGGATAGTTGAAAGACCAAATCTAAGTTTCTCAGAAGGTCGCTCAACCTTAACTGCTCAAAACTTGCAAAAAGAATAAGGCCAAGGAACATAAAGACGTGCCTTTATACTTAGACTTAGTTGAAGCAGCTACTTTATCTCCATTTCATTAGGACTTTTATTTTATGGGACTGAAAATACCGCATTCTTTCTGGGATGGCCCAATGCAATTAAAAACAAATCAAGAAATTAGCGTATAACCCAGTGTCAACCACCGTGGAAAGGTAAAGTGCGCGGAAAATTTAATCTGTACTGATACACACAGCATTGCTTACCTGAAGACTTAAGACTTGAGAATTCCACGCATTATTAAAAACACTCACTTACATATAAGGAAGGATTAGTTATCACTAGTGCTGGGACATCGGAGCGAAACACCAATGTGTTGACATCGCCGACAATCATCGATGTGGCGATAATTTCGATCATATAACTTCGATATACAAACAGCATCGATGTTAATGCTTAAAGCAGAAATTTTACATCTAGGTAGCACCTTACAGCACATCTAGCATCCCAAAAATTCACCACTTTGTTTACTAAAGTAGTCACTTTTGACCTATTTAACTAAAATCAAACTGCTCAAGATTTTCGTTTTAGAATTTTTGGAATAAAAGAGAAGTGCCCAATATTTTCATTTTGCAGTTTTATGGTTATAGCCACCATGAGGGATTCTACTATTATTGTCAGGGTAGAGGCATAGGTCAGAAAGAGTACCCACGTGTGATGAAAATATGGTAAACTCTCCATATAAAATACCTGTCCGTGCCTGATTTTTCTTAGAGGTGAAGAGCACGCAGGGAAGAGGGATTGACGCCTTAGAGTAACATTTCCCCCTGTAAATTGTTGTTGCTTATCTCATATCGCCTTAGAGAACCATAGGCACTATAGCAAATCCCCTCACCAATACAGGAATATTAGGGCTTCACATTTCCAGTTTTTCGCCAAATCCATTTCGTTACCTAGTGTAACATAGGTACATACTTTCTGCTTAAGTTTTTTTCATGGGCGGGTATTATATTTCTGCCTAGGGTTCTGACATCGATGTTAACGATGTTGGAATGCATCGAATATCGATGCAAAAATATCGAACATCGTTAAGAAAATGTCGATGTTTGAAAAACATGGATGAACATCGCCGAGCACTATGTAATTAGCACTACGATGGCTGCGATTGTGGTCTATCAAAATATGTGCCATATTCGGACAGGCTCACAACTGCTGCGTTGCTGTAGAATTTGATGGAAGGGGAATTTTTTACTTATTTATACAACTTAATATTTTTGTAGTAAAATTTAAAAAATGTTACTTTTGTACACCATTTGCCGTATAAATCGTTGTTGCCAGCCGACTGTGAACGTGGGTGATAGTTTCTCCGCCCTTGTTCTAGATCATATACGATTACGAGTATGTATGTTTGCTCCTAGATCTATTGACGATTCCCCTCGTAAAAACATCTTTTAGTTTAATAAATATTTGTTTTACGTTAAAAGTTTTCTAGGATTTTATTAATAATTCTGTTTGTATTGCATTGATTTTTTGTTATTTATCTTTCTATGAAGGAAAAATGATTTTAAAAATTCTAATGTATATTTTATTCAAGCGATATTTGAAATATTCTAAGAAGAGTTTTCTTCGCAAACTTATTCAATGAAAACAATCAATATGCTCTAGGTTCGAGGCAAAAGAATATGAAATTTCATTAAAAGCATACTCAATCAAGTGAAAATTCTTGTAAAATAATTTTAAGTTATATTTGAACTCAACATGAACATTTGTAAAGTTTTGAACGAAAACCAGCGGATTTCCTTTGAAATTTTCCGAGTAAATTCCAAAGGCAAATAATACCAGGAAAGATAATAAGTCTTGCAACGATGAATAATTTGATAGCTTAACATTCCGCGAAATTCCCAGCAGAAAATGTAGCAATTACCTGTAATAGAAACAAATGAATTCTGGGCGAAACGAAAGAAAGAGTTTTGAAATAGAATTAGTTTTTTATACCATAGAACATAGATGTAGGGTATTACAAGTTTCACGTTCACGCCGGCGCTTTAATAGTAAGAGAGCTTTCCCATGTTGTATTTAGTTTATCATGTAATTTTCTCTTAAAGTTCTCGCGTGTACCACCGGTGGTACACGCCGGCGTGAACGTGTTAAGCAAAAGATTGCAACGCATAAAGGCATTCATCATACACAGAAATAAAAGCATTAATGGGAGAAAAAAAGAAATCACTTAATAGTTGTCCGTCTGTCTGTCCATTTGTCTGTCCGTCAGCCTATCCATCCATCCGCATTATCTCGAGAACGCTTTGAGTTACTTGATATTAAAAAAGTACCATATTAAAATTGGAAGATCAAATTCACAAATAAGCCGATTTGGATCACTGATATGAAATATGGAGGGGGTTTCCCGTATAAGTTGTCTTCAGGAAAATGGCACAAACTTTTGAAGTCGATGTATTCATCTCTTTCGATCTTAAAAGTTAAACTGAACTGTAATCGAATCGTATAATATAATCGTATAATATATCGAATATATATGTATGTATAATATATTGAATCGTATATATATATATATTAAAAAATTAAATGTTCTAACTTCCAAATTTAAGTTCCAAGAAATTTCTAAAATTTAATTTCACTCAACCCTATCTTTTTATCATGAAAATATTTACAATATAGAGTGAAATCTCCCTTAACGGACAACTCTCTTAAGCGATCAGTATTTTTTGACCGCGCTGATTCAGTAACAAAGTTTGTCACTCTCTTAGCCCCGAAAACTGGACACTGTGTATATGTATTTTTTCCAAGAATGTCTACAAAAATTATTTTAGACAGGCAGACGGACATCTTAAAAGGAATTATTTTCCTTACCAATCAATGGCTAAGTAGGTTATTTCTTTGCATCACGAATATTTTTAGACTTTACAAACGTTTGCTTAAATTTATATAATATTATCCTACACTAATAGTATAAAAACGAATTAGCGAAACCTTTTAAAGACTGTAATAAATATCACTTAGAGGATTCATTTGAAAACGCTTGAATTGTTTCAGCCTTGTACTGTGTGGTATTTGTAAAGTGATTGTATTGCAGTATGTTTGCGGCACACTAGTTGCACAAAACACAAGAGAGGAAAATATATTTGCACAATCATAATCTATTTAAGAGGTGCTTGAGAGTTAGCTTCACTTAGTTCGCAACTATCTGCATTTTGCATACATTTCGCATTCAAATCCAGAATTATATCTACACCGAGTGGCGCAAGAATGCAGTGAAGCTGTCCTGGTATTGTTCTCGAATTGAAACATTTGTACAAACGTTGTTTTGCACAAATGAAAAGATAAACGTAAACAGTAAAGTAGAAAAAATAGAAGGGGCTGGGTCGTTCGTAAGAGCATACAAAAAGTACGAAATGGGAACATAATTGCTAGCAACATTCTGTGAGCTTATTAGAGCATGTATACCTCTGTTGTATATGGCAAGTGAACTACTTAGCGAGTCTGTTAGTTAAACAGAGCATTTATGGGATTAACTTCGGATTAAGGACTAAAATTTTAATAAAGTTTATATTAAGCCCACTTTGAAAATAAGTGCCGTGGCATGTACGAAATACAAAGAAATTACAATCTATGGAAAATTAAAGCTTTTTATTATCGTTTTGAAATGGGTTTAGTGGAATGCATGAAAATTATGCGTGATGGGAATATTCAGAAAATAAAAAGTATTACATTCCACATGCATGTAGTTGTTTCTATAGTTTGTGAGAAATACATGTCCGTGATATTTTTTATTCAAATTCCACGCGAAGACGCACTACGGACGCATACGTAGAAAATATCATTATAAAATGGCTCTAAGTTTCGTGATTACTCTTAAACCTAGCACACAGTCATAATTAAAATAATGTCTTCCTTTCCGAAGAGGAAATTTTATGCTTATCAAACAGTGGACCTGTTTGGTACTTGCTAAATGAGCAAGGAAATCTTAAAAGAAGTGAAAAATTGCAAAAAGAGGAGAGAATTCATGGTTTGAAGTAACAAAAGTTTGACTTTCATTGTTTGTTTGAAGTTTGAATTTTATTTAATAATTTCGTTTATTCATTACTTCGTTCCTCTCTTGCAAATAACTTAACTCGAAGGTTACTTACAGGAATCAAAGGCTGCCTACCCGTTCTTCATTCAAATCACTATGACGTTGTTCGTTGTACGTGGAGGAAGGCCTGTAAAGGGGTTGCCAATGTTCGTTTTAATTTAAAGGTCAAAGCGGCGTGTTTTGTAAAAATATACCAATATAAGAACGCGGAGAGGGGGTGGGGAGGGGGGGGTTGGCTTTCGAGGTTACATAGGGGGAGATTAACATTAATAGGAAGGGAAATTCCGGGCATCCCTGGAGGTAATTCGCACACTGGTTACAATAATTTAATAGCTAATCATCAAAGAATAAAATAATACTAACAAAAAAGCGACATGGAACGAGTTGGAAAATATTACAGTTATAAAATTGACCTGCCCCTTTCGTTAAATGTGTTCAGCCGGCTGAATGGATACTTTTATTGTATACGGGACCTGCTCCTTGACGCTGATGTGTTGGTGCACCTCAGCAGCAAATGGACAAAACCACTACATCTGGATATCTTACTATAGAGATGGTGGTAGCATAGTGCATCCTTGTTACTTTTGTAGTCATTATTAGAGTGACGCATCTTTGTGATAATTATTTAATTCTTGCTAATCATCATCTTTCTTCGAGCACAAACAAACTTCATATAACTGAGATGATGTTTTAATTTTTAAATATTGTATGTCCCAAGATTGCAATTAGAATTAAGGTTTAATATACTATGAGAAAAAAACTCAATATATTGATATCAATTGCAATCTAATGTATGTCGTTTGTCCTAAATAGCTTTGAAATGCCAAAAACTCCCAATTGTATCTGGACACATATAATACATGTTACTCAGATATGCCTCCAATTCTCTTGAAAAGAGACATTCACTGCATGTCAATACTGTATCTATAGATATATTCGACTTAAAGGCATATCCACCATCAGTGTCAGACTACCAAAAATACTGTGAAATCTCTTTATTATCCTCGAAAAATATATCCTTATACCAACTCTTTCCCTTTCCCGATTGCCATGTGGTAAAAACAGCCATAGCATAACATGGTCCACCTCCGCTGTCATTTCTGGCAAATACACTTCATTCCAGTTAAGCTTCATTATTTTCATTTTGGCTATAAAACGCTTGTCTCATATCACTCACAAGAGGGTGGGCCACCCTCCGAATAAAGATACGAGTGGAAATGTACAGAGATAAACGTACCCCTGTTCATGTAGCCATAACTTGAATCTCTTTCCCAACATTTCTGGCATACTCTCCTCGATTTCAATGCCGTAATAAATATTTGTTCTGTCGACCACTTGACCCCAGTCCAGATGGGGCCTCCGATATAACATGCCTGGACTCATTATAACATGTTCGACTCCTATTGATTTTGCCTTCATCGCTTCGTTAAAGGAAGAGGAACAACAAAATTAGGAGGATGTTCTGATGATGATGGCGATATTGAGGGATAACGGAAGGAAATTGTTGCTACGTGAGCTGCCCTTTTCTTTTATGTATACTTCACTAAATTGAGGCCACTCGGATTTCCTGACATTTACTGAATATATCTACAAAAAAAGGAAAATAAAAGGATTTGTGGAAATTCTTATATTTTTAATAAATTTGAGAGGAGGAAAGTACTTTTATATACATGCCTATGGGTCTACATCTACACTGTTTTAAAACATATTTATACTTGAGAAAATTTTGAGAGCATACAGAAAATAATAATATGGATTATTTTTTGATAATGTCAAAGGAGTTAAAGGAAGGAATGGCACTTAAATACCTTGATATATATGTATGGTATTTTCGGAAAACATTTCATCCTTTTCCAAGACACAAACATTTTAAATTGAATTAAATTTTGAAGTGCAATTTATTTCGAGAACACTTCAAAGTCTCCACGTGAATAGAAATTTTCTTTTTTGGTGATTAAAAGTGTTTCGATCACAGAAAGTCAGTTCGATAATCGTCAGTGCACCAATCGACTTGCCTGCCACAGACGTTTACAACTAGAACCAACAAATTTTCTATCATTTCGAATAATTTCAAAAGGAAATTATTACCAATCACATGAGGCGAATTGTTAGATCAAAATCATTATGAAAATTGATCATGTCAATTATTTTGCTTCGTAAACATTTGAATTTAATAGAAAAAGAGGTTGAAAAATAAGCTTTATTTTGCGTTTGATGTGTGGAGGGGTGGGTATAATACCCTAAGTGGACATGTACGACTTGAACTTGGCCGAGTATTTTAGTTTAAAATGAAAAATAATAAAATACAGTTTCTTTGAAAAATCTCCATAGATTAAAATTTTAAATGGATTTCCTGTAACGCATATATGCTTACCTTTAATCTTTTTTAAATTTAATTAATTTCGTCGAAATGATCATATTAATCAATTTCTTTTTGGACACTTGATGAAATAAGGTATCAGTTTATGTAATTTGTAGTTAAAAGTAAAAAAATTAAAAGGTTACTATGAAACAAACAAATGATTATGCAAATGCTTTACTTTGCTTTTCAAGAAATCTTAAATTATGCTTTGCGATTCTCTTCACAATTTACCACTTCAACACGAAACATATGTAAATACTTTTGGAAAATTTCAGTTAATGCACTCGAGGATAATTAATTTATACATCAAAATTTTGGCTGAGATGGCGGTCCATGGATACCACTATTTAATTATATGAACTTGATGCATACCAAAATTGTCCGATACATACGCATGTTCTGTACTCTATTATTTATTTCTCTCTTGGCTACCTGCTAATTTTGTCTCATGTGTGTGCCATTCGTATCGTATGATATAGTACTTCAAATCAAAATTTATTCTCTTTATGGTCCATGTGGAGTTTTCGGTATGCATTTTAAGCTTCATGTTTGGTATTTATTTAGAATTTTATTACAGGTGTAACACTGTAGGAAGAGAAATCATAAAAATTCATTTTATAAGTAAATGTTTTTACCACTGACAAGTACAATGTTACATTTATAAATCATTGTAATTTACGCGCATAATTATCCCGATGTGTTTTGATTTTGATTGTCATTCAACTATGAAAATCATAGTAGTTAATTGAGAACTCATTTTGTATTTATGATATTCGATGTGACAGGGTATTGATTTTATAATCACTTTGCGGATCTTACTGAAAATTTTTCTGTGAAAGCAAACAGACCATTAAGCTGAAGCTTTACTGGAGCTACACAAAAACCAAAGATAAATTGAAAGTTATTGACGAAATAATCACAAAACAATCGAAATAATTGTCTTATTTTCCCCAAATTTCTGTTATCTGATTTATCCTTAATCTAAACTTTAACCTGTGCTTTAACCTCTAGAAAATGGAAAAATCTACCCAACTACGAGCCACACCATATATCACGTTGGATCCCTAACATAACCATAAGAGCAAACGTTTAACAGTCCTTTGAAGTAAATCGCCCTCTCGAGATTAACTTTTTGATAACTTTCCATTTTTATTTCTTTCGTCTATTTATCTGATTACATGTATATGTGTACGCATATGAGTTTGTGCACATGCCAATAAATATTCATACGTGCCTACATATAAAGGATCAAATATGCAGATATAGACATATGGAATTCGGCCAGTTAAGCCTTCTCAGAATATCGTTATCAATGCGACCACGAAGCCATTTATCAAAATTACTAGTAATCCCCAGAAATAGGCAGCGAACCGATACTTCTCTGTGGAACGATATCTTTAAACAAGATACGAATGTGGTGGGTGGAAAGCGTAGTAGAATGGCCTTTAAATGGCGGGGCGCTGTTGGTTGGGTTGCTGAATATTGATTCACTACGTTTCGACCAAATTAGCATAAGAATTGAGAAGAAGATAACCAAGGATAACCATTTAGCCTGATAACGGATTTATTTTGGGCAATTTTCAAGACAATTTTTGTCCAAATTGTTCCAAGTTTTGTCGTAATCAAGACTGATGGTAATTTTGATTCGAGGAATTAACTTTGATTTGTTTTCTTATTCTGCATTGGATGCAAATGGGGGTTTTAGGATTCTAAGAACGCTTACAATTGCAGAAGATTTGAGACATATCCATTATGTCCATTTTGTGGTTATGGTAGAATTTAAGGACTTTTAGGAGATTTTATTAGGATTGGATTTATCATATAACATTTCTCAGTGTTGCATTCACACTGAATAGAGGAAAACATGTTTTTTCGCTTTAACATACGATTATGTCGAAAAGTAATTGAAAAAGAATGTTTTTATTCATACCGTGGCAATAGGTACCAATTTTCATGAGAAGCAATTATCCTGAAAATTGGACCATATTTTAAATGTTGACGCCTCTTTCTGCGTCAATTAGGTACACGACATGTATAAAATAGACAGATGTGTACCAAATATACGTTTGCCTTTTGCCGGCGTTGGTGTAGGTTTAAAATCCACGATGGGTACAAATACAAGAAGGAAAAAACCGATTCAAAAATACACGTTTTATTAACAACTGCAGGTGACAAATGAAGTAATTTTTTTTAAGTTAAGTTGACTACAATTCATTTATAAAATTAGGCTATATAGAAAAAACAAAATTTCATATTGAGGGACAGTCTCGTACAAAACTTTGCACCTCCAACAGTTGGTGGGCGGGATATTTAAACAATTAATTTGAAAGACGAAGAAATTAATAGTTTTAAATGAACATATTTATAAAAATGATTGCACATACAATTTTGTTAAGCAACTTGCAGTGGGATGAACCGAGAAACGCTTGGGAAGTTTATGACACACTTCTAAGGTTATATAGAAATTTGTGCCATTTTGCAAGTAAGCATACCCTCTCTATTTCTTCTATCTCTATGATTCACATACGTGTTTTACACGAATCTAGCGTCTCTTTTTCTCTCTCTTATTTCTAGAGTTGGAATTGGAATATGTGTGATGCATTTGGAACTGTCAAAGAACTTACAAACTATCTCTGATCAGAGAAGAACTCTTTTCAGATTTTTTGTGTGCTGCTTATTTTGATTCGGATCACAGATCTGCTCTGCTTGGAGCAGCGTCGCAGAACAGAGATAATACCATTAGTGCCTATAATAGGCAATCAATATGGGCCCATTTTCCTTTACATCTCCTACAGAAGTTTAGAAACACTCTCACGTCAGAAAACGGTCATAGATTGATCCTCTGTAATTGAGGCCTTCAAAGAGTTTATCGCTTCTAAAAACCATGATTCCTTCGAAGGGGGTTCTTTACCATTGCAAATAGTGCCCATTTTGATTAAATTTGATGTAACTATGTTTATGCTCTTGTGCAAATAATTACACGCTACTCCATTGAACAAGAATTAATTAAAGTATGACGTGCTGAGCTCATTACACATCTCAATATCAGTATATATGTACAAAAACAACATGCGAAATGGTGTATATATCGTACCATACTCCCCGACATCAACAGCAACATTAAGATATCAGCCAATCTGCAACGGTACGTGTCTAATAACACAAGAAGTTACAAACAATTTTCTTGAAAAATTGCGTCTATCATCTCCTTCCAAATTGCCCATATCACTCAAACACCATAATAAATAAATAAAAAAATTTGTAAAGATTGATAAAATCCCAGTCATGAAATATTCAAAAACTGCATGCTTCGTATGCTTGACACGTTTCAGCAATCTATGACAACATCCCCTAAAAGGAGATTATCGGGGCGTAAAAATTTGAGGACTACTTTCACCTTTCATATCAAAACTTTTTACGCGAGTGAATAAAATCGCCATAAAAATATCCATTACAATCACATTTATATCCTCGGTCATAATCCCATATCCAATTCGACGTAACGACCGGCTACGGCCGAATATATATATGTATAACCGTACCCCAGCCCAGGAAGGTTGCTCTTCTTCCAGACGGACTAATATCTGAAGTCTGGGTGGAGAGGAGGGCGAATACAAAGCAGGAGTTATGAAGCAAATCCCTCGCACTTCTACCTTTAAAAATTTAACAGTCGAATCATTAGAATTGATTTATGCGTTCTTTTCTTTTTCTCTTCTTATTGCTGGGCATAAACTCCAAGAAATTTAGAATAATGTTGGCCTGTGGGAAAGGTGCCGGCTTTGCATTTTGCTACTCAAATTATACGACAACGTGTACGTATCAAACAGACTTCCCTTCTTCCGTAATTTCATCTGAAATGACCTTAAAATTGATTTATGCGATTAAATTTTGACTTTTTCTCTTTTTGTAAAATTAATGCTGGGAAGATTTCCGAAAAAGTTGTATGATGTTGTGGTAGGATCAAGCCTATTTCCTCTCAGTGGCGTAGGTGCACACAGGGATAATGACTTTAGATGATATAAATAACTCAAAATGTATCATAAATTCCTAAGGCTATTAAAGTGGTTATGAATGGATGAAGTTAACTCTGAGAAATGTGTACTTCTACGGTAGGAAATATTTTAGAGGTGTTTAATGAAGAATATTTAGGGGGACAAAAGATAGGTAAGTGAAATTTTGTATACCCCTCTACACATATACAAGTAGCTTCGCCATTGTCTGCTTTCTTTTACTATGATTACTTCTTGTCAACTATTGAATAAAGTGGTTAATTGGCTCCATGCTATTCAAAGCCACAAATGCAATGATTGCGTATCTCCAGTTAGAAAACTAAGTAGGCCTTCCTCTGGGAGGAATATTGAGACAGTTCGGTTTTGTAAACATTTCTGAAAACTTCCCTAAACTTCAATTTGAAGCTATAAAGAAGGAAAACTTGTGCTAGAACGGATATGATGATTTTAAAAATTTTTTAGTATGCCTTCCTTCCAATGACAACCTATGTAAAAACGAAATTAACTAAGAAACGAAGAGGCATTCCTTCTTAACTTCCATAGGAGGCCTTAAATATGTGTAATGAAGGCTTCTTTTTCCAATTGGGATTATTCGATACTCTTAAAAGCTCTTCTACGTGGCACTGACATCGTATTGTTGGAAATAAAGCTTTATTTCATTCACAGGTTTCAAATTATAGACCGATTGCTAAACTGCCGTGCATACCTAAGTTGCTGGAATCAATAATTTACACTCAAATACCTCCACAATGCCAGAATATTCTTTCTAACAATCAGCATGGACAGCTTGACGAATTTTTTAAATAAGTGATTACCTAAAACAAAGGTTTCTTTTAAAATTTTTGGCGGTTTTATTTTTTAATGCACCATCTTTTGGAAAATAGACTTTCGAAATAGGTTGCTACTAATGCCAAAAATTTGGAACTTTAATAACGTGAGAGTAGAAGTTGACCTTCTTACACGCTACTTTAGTGAAATTTATGCTGGCAATAAAAGAGAAAGGCATATACAATTTTATGTTGTTAGGATGTGAATCCAGCCTAAGACTTCAACTTCCTTTTGCTCATTTTTTTAACGTTCAAGTTATTTGACGGCACTTGTTGGAACATTTTTTAAAAACATAAAACACTTGTTTAATGATAAAAATCATGTATCAAAGTTTTATTGAACACATTGTGTTATTAGCCAACTAGCTACTGGTGAAAACCTGAAGATGCTAACATAAGGTACAATTACGATCAATAAAAATTGAATAAATAATATTTGGAATTAAACAACTGTCTTATATTAGAAATGGTTCAATGTACTTGCCAAATCTAAACCTTTTTAATGTCGTTAATGGGAAAATCGATGGGCTATTCTTCACCGTTTACCATGTCTAAATTGATTAGTTCTATTAGATTATCTGGAGTCAGTGGAGTTTCCCGGAATAATTCCTCCAAGCCTTTGTCAAATCCTTCACCACATATAATGTGTGATCAATATTAAGTATAAGGATGTGATCATACGCTAAGAAGGTGGAACAGAATTTTCTCTTTGTACAATTTGAGGAAGTACAGTTTTCCAAAATACCTTCAGTATCGAAGATTTTGATTCAGATATTTTAAAGGATCTAATTTCCACACAGTACAAGATAGGAAACTCTTTTCACATTTGTACAAGCGTTTTATTTGCATCAGATTTACGCTTAAATTTCACTAACCAATCTTTAAGGGTAAAAACAAAACTAATTATAAAAAAAGCAAACAAGAAAAGTATAAAACGTAAAAACACTACGCAAAGCAAAAATGAAACAATTTTAGGTCCGAACAAAAACGCAACGAAAACAATTTCCCAGCAAAAGCGGACTAAGCTTTTATGTCTTTTATGCCCAGAGCTTTCCAATAAACGTTTAACACGTTGATTGCCACAATTAGCATAAAAGCTTTCGTGAGAGAACTATATGGTGAAATGCCTTTGTCGTGAGAGAGCTTTTTAAGAACGAGTTAGAGTCATA
>QYTT01084203.1:32544-44119 GCA_006980735.1 Dasypogon diadema
GTGGTAGCAGTACATAAATAACCAATAATATGTATTCATTGGTGCAATTAGCAAGGTAATTTAAAAGTAATTTGTATTCTATTATACCGTAAGTTAAATCTTGAAACCTCAGAACTTGATTTTATGAAAATTTCTGAACTTTTGATAACGTGGTCGAGCTAGACACGTTAGACGTTTATTATCAACGCAAATGAAGAAAAATAAACCATAAATATTCCTCGAATATTAGTTTACAAAAATGCACATAACTCCATCGTTCCCTAATCTAAAATGAGAAGCCTTCAATTAAAGTCTTCTAGATGTTGTTCTGCAATAATATTTTTTTTGGAATTTTATGGGAGTATCATTTTTCTTCTATAAAAGTAAGATTAAATAATTTCCTAGTTTTTAACTTAAAAATTGGAAGTTTCAAGTTTTATTAAATACTATAGCTTAGCTGTACCCGACGTTGCCCGTTTTTAATTATTTTTTTTAATTACTCCAGGATTGATAGTCCGATTTTAATAACATAAGTTATAGTGGAAAGGTGATGACTGTGACTCTCATCCTTAACACATATCCGTCCGAATGACGAAAATTCGTCATTTCACAGCCAATCATGTAACTTATGTTTAGTCGGCCATGTATTATCAATTAAATGTTGGTACTGCATTAATACAACACTACTCGACTATTACTAAAAACTTTTGACATAGAATATTTCATATATAAATGACGTAATATAATACCTCTACTACATCAATATTCTTATCAATTGAAAATTCATACATTTTTTCCTGTTAGCTTATGTAAATTGTTTTTTTTCAAATTGTGAAAGAAAAGTATAATTTCACTTACTAGTTATTCTATATTGATTATAGTTAACACATAACTAAAATATAAAGGCAAGACGTTTTGTAGAAATATCAGTTTAATAATAAAATACACGTTCGATGTAGATAGAGATGAAAGAAAAACATATCTGTGAATTTTATAATGTACAGATCGATTAAATAAACAAAAATTATTATTTGTATTAAGTTGTATGATGCTTAATTCATATTTACATGTTTAGTACAATTGCTGAAAAAATAGTAGGAAAATTATGTTTTATACACATGTGTAAAATACGTGTAAAAAATACCGGACGTGTTAACCACAGAGAGGCTCACAAAGTTTCATCCCCATATACCAGATGGCAGTTTATCTCCAAAGTTCTCTAATTTTGTTCCATCCAATTTCACACTCTAAATATCATCCGATTTTAACTAAATTCAGTATTTACAATTCTTTTGTGATCCACCACCGCTAAAATGTAGACACCAAAATTGCACAATGTAAATTTTCGACTAAAATTTCAGCCCGATTTTTTACTTTTTCACAAAAATAAAAGTTATAGATTTCAGAATGGTTTCAAAAAATCACAAAAATTAGCAAAATAAAAAATGAAAAGAATTTTGAAAATTGTTTGATATTGGTTGGTTGGTTGGTTAAAGGAATTGAGAAAATGCATTTCAAAATAAATGATTTGACGCAACGATACCAGCAAGTTATAATACTAAAAAAAGAAACTAAAACGAATTTAGTAGAATATATCTCGTAGGTCTTAAAAAAATAATTGCGGGACAATCTCGTGTTCCTCCTTTATAATGGCCACAATTTTCAAAAGTTCACAAGTTGCAATTAAAACTACTTGTGAAATATGCGAAACGAAAAGCGTGGAAATAAAAATGTCTGGAAAAATGCGAGATATAGAAAAAAATTAAAAGTAATAACATAATTTTTAATTAAAAGTATTGACTTTAAAGATGCTTTTTGAAAGCTTTACCAAGAATAACGAAAGAACTAAGAAATAAATAAATTCTCTGCTTCGGAACAATTGTTTTTAATACTCTCTAAAAGACCTTGCAATAGTGTTCCGTATTTGTGTTCCTGTTATATCCTTGTCTCCTTCAACCCTTGTGGTTCTGTTTGGTTGGTTTAAAGAGTTCGCATTTTGTTTTCAATCCAGGTTTTCCACACTATTTTTTATAGAGCATACATGTAGCTTTAATTATAATTAAAACATTTTTAATGTTCATTTCGATGCCCAAAAGCATTCTTAACGACTCTTCTACACTTTGAGTGTATGTAGTTCAACTATTTTTCTATAATCAAAGTATCCTAAATACCATTAAATTCTCTTCAATTATTTTTTTATTAGCAGATATACATTCAATCTTTTTCTAGGCTCGTTCAAATGGGTGCACAAATTTCAAGCACAATTTCTCAAAGAGTGCAGTGACCAACTCTAAAAAAAGTATGAATTTTTCAACCAATTTAAACGATGATTTCGCATCAGAAAATTTCCTTTCAATTTATTTTCACTGAATTTTCCAAAACCAAATCATTCTATGCAATAGAAATAAAAAGAAATTTTTCCTATTTCTACTACATAGAATGCAATTTTTACCCGTGTTGCACAATTCTTTTTCTTCACATGGTTTTTAAATATTTTTGAAACTAGGACTGCCTTCTGTATGAAAAACTTTGTCCGACCCCCTGATCTTAGGAACACTTATAATAATTAATATTTTTAATTATTTGGAACAAACTAGAAGTATAATTTCCGAGCCTTTCACACCTTGTACACATATTTCTATCACCACGGGCATTTAAGGCGAACAATTTTTGTATTTGTATTCGCCCATCGTTTCGGCCAGGTCATACTTAGCGTGATTGGCAACTGACTCAAGAAGTAATGATATTTTGTGTATTTTTAATATTCATAAATTGGCAAATGTAGTAAATAGCAGACGAGATAAGAACTCATTGTATACTCAGCGGGCAAGCGTGCACTTTGTTCTCTTGACCAAGTGACAAAACCAGTTTGCCCGGAGAATCAAAAGTACACTTAACCCTTCAATACATAATGAGTTAGATCTACGCCAAGCCATATTGAGATACCCGGGTATTGTATTAAAAATTAGCTGTAGAAATGACCTTGGATACCCAGATATCCCATTATGTGTCGAAGCGTTCAGCATCTCTTTTCTGATGCATTTTATGTTAAACGAGAAAATTTTGTGTTTGTAGAGAGATTGACAAATGTGAAATACCAGAAATACCCTTTATTTACATGTGTGTTAGTGTGATGCAGCTCGTGAAATAGAAAAGGTTTTTGAGTAACAAGTGTTGACATTATCCTTCCCTTTCCTGCGCTCTCTTACCTAGAAATCCGGCTTTGCCGGAAATTGAAATTTTAAACAAATTGTAATATTTTGACGTCATTATGGACATTCAAGTATGCCCCGTCTGTCTAGGGTATTAATTCCCTTTGCTATCTTTTATCTTTGTGAGGTAATATTCTCGTTCATGAAAAATATTAAAGACAAAAATAGAAATCTGTTAGAGCTGGAAAATGATTTGATTATGTGCGTTACGAAAACAGAACTTCGGTTCGAAAAAGTAGTAAATGAGAGACAATTTCATACTTCTCATTAAAATCTACAAATTACGAGTTGCATAACTTTTTTTTGTGTTCACTATTCAATATTCAAATTCAATAATGTCAATTATTCCGAAACCTAATGAAGTAGTGGTTTATACTTGGTGCATGGTTTATTAATCTACGAAAAAGGAGTTAACGACAACTGCTAATTACGATTATGGTTCATATGTGGTACAAAAATTATACTCATCAAAAGATATTTTAAACGCAAGGAGTAAAAATGTTGTTTATGTTATGTTATTTACGTTACACATGTTTGAGGGACAATTACACTTTGATACATTTTTGGTATCAATATCTTTTTTTACGTGACTTACTTTTACGTAGTGTTTTTTGGCGATTAACTTGCTTTCACGCGGTTATTTTTATGCTATTTATTTTCTGTTATATGATTTCTCAATCCGAATTCTTAAAAAGAAAAAACTAAGAGGTTATTTTTTCTACGCATGTTATTTTTACGCGATTTACTTGATTTTACGCGATCTTTCTTTGCGTGCTTTCTTGTTTTATGCAAGTTTTTCATGCATTTTCTCCTTTCTACATTTCACCTCGACGGAAATTACTTTAACACGGGAATATCTAACAACAGAACATGTTGTATATTCATTTATTTTGAAATATCAGAAGCTACATCCTAGTCAAAAAGCCTTCCATTTTGATTTAATGTATTTTATTTAATTATTCGACTCTCATTAATCTTTCTTTAAATCGTATGGAAGCAAATTTCATGAAGTCTTAAATGGCAAATGGAGAGAAGATGATTAAGGTTTAAAAATTGGCTTCTCTTTGCGAAAGAGAGCAATTTATTTAATGTGTTAACAGAACAAGGATGCTAACCTCTTCCCTACTATATTAGGGAAGGGATTTTCAGTAAGCCCACTGGCTCCATTTTTCCTGAAAACATCGTTATGTAAAACAAACATTTTTATCAGTCAGGGAAAAAATTGGATTATGAATTAGTACCGGAAAATTATATGGCCTTTACAGTAGAGCCCCATTTCGTTGTTACCGACATTTTTGATTTCCATTTATTTTCCTTCTCTATGTACTTCTCCCTGAACCTTCGACAAAAGTAATACAAGGGTCAATGAAATTATAAAATCAAAGGTATATACACCTATATATCTGGATTAATTGTAGGTATGTTCACCTCAATAGAATAGAGCTTATTTTCAGGCCAACGCAACTTTACTACCCAGACCCACCCCATTTGATGCGACACGCAAGATTAAATTATGTTGAATATTTGAGTTTGGTAATCCTCCAGGCAATTTTCAGAATTATCCAAAGTTGAAAAATGTCATGCAGTGGTTTAGGGTTTCATCCTTTGTGTTCTGTTTTTTTCAGCTAATTTAATCTGTTGTTTGCTCCTTGACATATGTAAATATCCAGAAGTTGCGAAGAAGAGGCAAACCAGGTAAACAGGAAAGAATTATATAATTATTCATTATATCCTGCGGTAGGTACCCATCCCATGTTGAGATTTTTTTTGCTTCATTTTAAATCCGCTGATGCCTGAAATAAAATTAATTTCATATTAAAATTACATGATGAGGTAAATAAATGTTTTGGAAATGCGCGAATAATGCGATCAGGGAAGGTATAAAATTTGTTTGGGGAATTTCGCTCTCCCCAGGTTTAAGTTACCAAGAAGCTGGATAGGTAAAGTCTCCTTAAAGCAAAATAAATCAAGGCAGGCTTAATCATTAATATAATATTCAAAGCATCTCAGCTGTAAAAAATTAATATCATGGAAAATAAAATGCTACAATGGCGCTTACCTTGAAAAATGTATTCTACAACCCTATGGGCCTGGAACGTAAAACCTGAATCCTGGCACAATAGCATAAAATACCATAAAAAATTTTATGAGCACTTAAAATAACCAGCTCCCCCGTCAAGTTTTACATCTGTTCCTGATTCTAGACTTCATAATATGCGAACTTCGCTATGAAGACTATAGATCACTTTTGAATGAAGTAGCTCTTTATTTTGTTCGGCTTCCAAAATAATGTTTTTCTCCATTTAGGCAATATGGCGCAAATTTCGTCCTCAGAAAGAAGGAGCTGAGCTATAAATATTTACAACCGAATTGTAATAAGATAAAATGCGATAGAGCATGGGTCTAACCTTTAAGAAGTTTTTTGTTTGATGTATGATATATTACTTAGGAGTTTTTTGTTCGGAGGATTCGATTAATAAACATATGGTGAATGTTTAAGTATTAGTTACTGAATTTTATGCCTAATGACTTCAAAAAACTATTAATGTTTGTTAGGAGCGTTTAGTAAATAAGTTACAAATTCACACAATCGAGACCGATTTAATTAAATCTTTTTCCTGGAAAAGCGAACTAAAAATGTTTCATGGCAATCTAACGGTTAAATCGATTTCGAGGTAAGGTATGTAATGCTTTAACTGAAAATCGTTCGTCACAGAAATGTTACACCTGTGAAGCTACCTCCAAAATGATGAACAATGAATTTCCATAGGCACCTCGAGCTCAAGAAGACTTTGCCTTTGGTTTGCTTAGAGCTATAAAATTTTCCAAGAATCTCCAGGGCTTAATTTTTTTAAAAACTGTAACTGTAACTGTGTACAATAATAATGTTAAGTTTCATCTGCTACCCTCTGCCAGGAGACTTGCCAGAAAGTATATACTTCTGCGTAGATGCAAGCATAGCAGGGTCTATGAAATTTTTGAGTGATTTTAAACTTTTATCAAATGTTTTTTTCTCAAGAATGCATTTCTCTGAGATATGGGCTTAAGCGGAAGTTATTAAAAAAATATAAACAGGTATTATAAGTCCTGCTGACGTCCTTCAATGATGTCGAAAATAATTTAGATAATTTTCATCTCTATTCTTAAATTCTGTAAAAGCACTGATCTTTATTGGAGTAATGTAAATAGGACTAAGTCTACATTTTTGCTTAGATATTTTGATTGGTTAAATGCAATTGAATGTGTTGAATGATCAAGAAGGAGAGTCAGCCGAAACTATTTCGCGATTGCCCTCGGAAAGAATATATCGAGCTCAGTAAGCGGGCGAAGTGTAGGCGATTAGCAAAATTATCTCAACCAGACGACTCTGCTGTCAGTACAGTGCTTAATACTTCTCATGTGTCTGATCCTAGCTTAGCAATGAAGATAAGTGCAGATGATTAGTCAGTTTTTGCAGAGACCAATGAGCTTAAAAGCTTTTGGACTTTGTCTAACGCGGACAATGCAGTACGTCCTATTGCTGTCCAAATATGTGAATTAAATTCAAGCCTCGGTCTGATATGAGCCTTGTAGATGAGCGCTAGGTCATATTTCTTGCATCGGTGCAAAAAGCCCAAACACTTCATCGCATTATTTGCAATAGCAAAGATGTGATCTGTCCAACTGAGATTGCTGGATACCTGAACTCTAAAGATGTTCAAGTTAGGAGAGTTAGAAATACTCACCCCATTGACGAAGAGTAGAGGATGGGGGGGGGGGGTTTAGGATTTCGCTGCAGCTTTGAACTGCTTGAATTTTCCTTATTGGCAGATGGCAAATGTTATCTATTTTTTATTCTTATTTTTCAGGAAATTTCAAAGAGCCGTTCTCTAATTCCTGCAGAAGAAAGGGAACAGACTTTATTTATTGCGATCGTCCATACCTCCAGCAACAAGGAGAACAATCGTTATTTTAAAGTAAACACTGCCTTGGTGATTTTTTTCGGAGCTGTTTGATAACTACTTGTTTAACCCCTGCACCCCAACTCCAAATACCTGAGGTGGGTATTCCTTCGCTACTGTGAACCGTTCACAGTATGTTAAGTGGTGTATTGGTATAATCTCGCTGTTCACCACAATACAGGACTTGGTTCTTATTCAGAATGACCTGTACATTTACGCATTGCTCGTGTTGCTGAGAAACAGCATAAACTGATGGAAAAGCCTTGTCACTCGTTACACTGGTATATGTGAGGTGAACTAAAATATTCTCGCAACGACTAAAGAAAATTTGCAAACCAATCATATGCATGATAAAGGGCAGCCTTGTCGGATATCTCGACGAAACTCGAAGGGGACAAAATCTGTTTTTGATGTTTAATCCGAATAGCAGAGTCTTTGTAGAGCCCTATCCGGGCGAAAGTCCAAAGGATTCGAGAGCAGCCATAAGGTAATCATGAGAAACTCTGTCGAAAGCCATTTCTTGATGTACGGAGATCATGGCCATATTTATATCACCCGTCCGCTCGTGGTAAGTAGTCAAGAGCTTTACTATTCGCAATACTATGCAAATATTACATAAAGTAATGAAATGGAACTATTCTGGATGTATTACCGACGCAGTGAGCCGAGTGCTTTGCAGACGTTTTTGTAGTCCACATACTGATCTTCAGTTCCGCATCCTCTGCAGGTCCTTCTTCTTTAGAATCACGCGCAGAACAACCCGGCTCCAACTGGAGAGAGGGTCTGTCTGGCCCTCAGTCGTCGAATTAAAGCCCTCTAGGTGATCAAATTTTAGAAGATGATTGAAAAGTATGAAGAACTTTGGAGTCAAACCAGGCGAGGTATAATGTCTCATTTCTTTTGTGGCAGTGATTAGTTCCTAGAGTGTGAGAATTCGGTCCAAGGCGCCACAGTCCTTCTCCGCGAAGGTAGAAATATCCCGGAGAAACTTTTTCGAAAATGTTGGCAACAGTGGCACAGAGTACAATTGGATGTAAGATATGAAAAATAATATTGAGCTATAACCCCATTTAGTAAATGTCATACCCCAGGGCAAAGCTGTATTAAGTCACAAAGCAGTTTAAAGTTTGCTTGTTTTTCCTAAGTTTTTATTGCAGAAAAAATTTAAATAAGCTTCTCAACTTCTTTGTTTGAAATTTTATCCTTCAGACCGATGCAATGACATTGGAATGACAACGTGGACAACCTAATGCGGTAAACTACGAAACTGAACATTGTTTTGTAAAAAGAAATATAAACAACAAAAATTGACTTAATACACTTCGGTTCTAAGGTACTGATATATATTAATTACAAATGATTCAATATTATGATCCTATATATGATTTAAAGCGAACAATTTTTAAAATATAAAATGAAAACAATATTCGTATAAAATGCATTTACTCAAATTGCGAACACTTTATTTTAATTTACTAGGAACCTCCATTAGAAAGAACCTTTTTCCTCATTTATTCGTTAAAACGCGGCGAACAAATTCGAAAAATAAATGGAAGCATTTGCGGCGTTTGCACGTTTGTTCTCAGTTTGTCCCCCCAAAAAATGTTATAGCCTTCAGGCATATATTACAACAACTATAACAAAATAAATGGCAAAAAATCTGAGGTAATTTGAAACGAAGTTTCCACTAGAATGAACAAAAATTTGCTCAATTGTTAATAAAAGTATTTCTTTAACTCGTGAGTAAAAAGAAAATGTCGGTGTTGAAAACAATTCCTTTCAAATCTAATATTCTTTGAGAGAACAAAAGGATCGGAAATGTTATTTCACTGAAAGCACAAAATTCGCGATCAAAGGATTAGCTCTCGGCATTTTGTGGGATATGGCATCAAAACATTTTTCCAATTTTTAAAATCCCAATATAAAGTGATTTTCTGGTAATTTCTTGTCCTCCTTTCAGGGTATATATTGGGAATTATATTACTGATTAAAAATTGTTTTTTTTTTATATATTAAATTTAAATAATACCATTCTTCTAACGAGAACAAATGCTGAACTCAAAGTTGTGAGTGTTATTAAAAAATTGAAAGTATTACGAGTTAATTAAAAATGAGCTGACCAGCTGGCATTGGCCATTCAGAATTACTGGCTCAAGGGGTTACATGAAATCGATAACATTCCCCAGAAAACTCCGGTAGTTAATGTTTGCCAAAATAGACTTGTATGCACAAATATTATATCGGAGCGCGTTTTAATGGAATTGAAAATTATCGGGTGTGGTGGAAGCATGGATCTGTTGCGAATAATGCAATCTCTGTAATGTCCGTGCGAATGATGTTGAATTAATTAACGCTAATTGACTTCATAAACCTCAGACACGGATTATACCCGCAACACTCATTTTACTCATATCACTTTCGTCACCAAATGTCAATTCAAATAAATGATTTAAAAAATTAAAAAGGTGAAGTTGCTAATGAACCAATTTACAGCACAGTCCTCACCTCGTAAAATTAATTAGCATGGAAATCGGATTCGGAGAATTTAAAATAACTTTGCCAGGAAGAGGTATTATTTCTACAGTGGGCACATCGGAATTGGAGTCGATATACCAGAGAAGCTCCCAAACAAGTAGACAAAACAGTGACAAATAAGTCAACAAATAGGCAGACAGACAAACAAAAGGACGGCTCTCATAACTGAATTACGGGCTTTTTCCACCCATTTGGGGAAGGTCAATAAAAGAGATGGGAGAAGCTTTCGTCCTAATTAAATTAGTTGGGTCTGTAATGAGAAACAAATAAAAGCACACTTCCTGGCTACTTTTGGCCTGAGGGTTGGGGTAATCATTATACCACTACATTACCACTCTCAAAGGACCATTCAGAAATATTGTCTATTTGGGCATGAAAGTAGCCCGTAGACCATTAGCAAAACGCTGGAATGAAGTAGTGTTGATGTTTGCCCATGCAGTTTTTGAGGGTTTTGACAAATAGTTTCGGTGCTAATCAAAGGGTTTGCTACACATTTATGGATTTTGCTTGGCTTTTAATTACAGCCACCCATTTGGTATGTAAATTACATTAAAGCATTGTTTACACCATCGGTTGTTCGTTCCCAGGGGATGAAATATGCAAATACGGAGATTTCGTAATAGGCTTAACTTTTAGTAATCTGAGAGAAATTTTAGCTGATGTCGTTAGGAACTTTCAAAAACCTGACTAATTGTACAAATAGTATCTGCATGTTGGATGTAGTAACATTTTATCAGCAATCAAGAGTGTGACTCTAATCTGGATACAAATATTTCTTGAATAATTTCCAGAAAGCGGTGGGGAAAGATTTTTTTTCGAACGGGCGCAGTGAGACCTCCTACGGTCACCTTACAAAGGAACTCTAATAATACCAGAAAACGACTACGACGGTTGCCTTGAATTGATGACGTCGAAAGGAATTTAAGGATTGGAGATGTCGTATTCGGGATCTCTGCTTCTGGATGACCAATATTGTAAACGTAACTAAAATCCATTGTGAGCTAATGAAAACATGGAATGTAAAAAGTGGCTGTAGAAAAGATATACCTTGAAATTACTGACGATAATCGATAATCACTCAGTTCTGGTAATTGCAAAGGTTTTTATTTGCATTTCCAGTGACTGGAACGTTGCAACCTCAAATAAATTTCTTATAATAGGTAACAAAATGATCTTTCCACTTGTGCATATCCAGTTCCGATATATTCTACGTTTACTGAAATAATTTTTAATAAAACTTTGAATAACCCAAGTTATCTGGCATTATGACGGCATATCTTTTATTACTGGTATATATTATATAAAAATAATACTTTGAAAACTGTTGAATAATTTTTCTATAAATTTATAGGTATATAAATAAAAGACGCAAACAACAGTGTAACAAAAACTTTATTACATTAATTCCTTAACATTGATATGAATAATAAAATTACCAAAATATGCTCCATTATCACTAATGCACGCCAAAGCCATCCGTCTCTATTATCTTTTTGTTGGCAACATCTCCTAGCTGCGTAAGTAATTCCTTCTTTGTATTCACTGCTCTTGTGTAAATTTCACTTCACATTGTTGACCAGAAGAAGAAGTGGAGAGGGGTTAAATCTGAAGACCGTGCTAGCCATTTGATAGGATCGTATAGCCCTTCTCGCGGGTGTGCGGTCCTGTTGGTAGTATATTAATCGCCGCGTAAGAAAGGGGCATCTTCTAGCACGTCTGGCAAGTTTTCTTCCAAACATGTGCAATAAGTGTTACATTTAGGGTCGATATAAATTTTTTTCAATCCCGATGTTTTTAACACGTTGATTGCCGTGCCGATCACCGTTGACCGGCATTTAAAAAGCCTCTCACAACGAAGGCATTTTGATACGGAATTCTCTCACCAAAGGTAGCAGAATAATTGCGGCA